>CAJHQP010002972.1:37500-75076 GCA_905132765.1 Moricandia arvensis | reverse complement strand
TTGAAGTGTTTCAAGTGAAACACATCACCATTGTCCCAAATCATTGAATTACAAAGGCTGATAAGAAACATAACAAAGAGAGTAATTAAGAGTAAATCCAAGTTAATATATAATATACTATGACAACTTACATTGTGTTTGTCCCAAAGTATGAGGTGAGTAAACTAAAGAAAAGAAGCTGATGATGAAAGACATTCACCAGCCAAGACCAAGACACACAGTAACACGCAGAGAGACATCCCCAGAAAAATACTACATGGTAGAGTGAATGTAAGAACGCAAGAGATAAAAAATAACCAGAAGATGGAATCTACTACCAAGACTTAGAACCATATGGAAACATCTTGCTGCTTTTGTTGCATTCCATCCACCGTTCCAACTACTCCTGGCATTGACATATCATCTCTGTAAACGAATGAGGCCATATCGAACGGCGCAGAATCATACCCACCATGAAACCTGTTGTTATGCGCAGCTTCAAAGTTGTTGTTGTTGTGTGGAGTGTCGTAGTTGAACCCATTGTTGTTGTTCCCTTGGAAAAACGTTTGGTTGCTGTTGTTGTTAGCTCTGTTTGGCATGTTGAAGTCTTCAAAGAAACTTCCTTGGAACTGGAGATGTTCTTGATGATTCTGGACCGTTGGTTGAAGCAGTGACACGCTTTGATTCTCCATGACCATAGAAGTTTGGTTGCTCTGGACGTTTCTGTCGTACATGGACATGAGCTCGGAGATCATCTTCTGTCCATCTTCAGGAACTCCAATACCCGTCAAGTCAATTGGTTGGTCCACCGAGTTAGAAAATCCAACGACAGGCTTAACTTCGTTGACATGGAACCTGGACGGTCCTGCTCCATAAGGTAAGCAACTGTCTCGGTGTGGACAACCTAACTGATGGTTGTCTCTTGAGTTCCTATCCAGAAATCCCCTGCTGATATCGCTGTGGACACACCCATGATTCTCACAGGTGAAGACCGTTCTATCCATTATAGTATTCAAGTCTCTGTTTGGCTTCCTCTTCCTCATGAGTTCTGATGAGACTTCTTCCTTCACAGGGAAGTCATGCATCTTAGCAGCCATTCCAAAGTTTGAGGTATTCATCACTCTCTCCGGCTTGACCTCTTCCACTTCATAATGCATCTCCTTCTCAAAACCATCAACATCGTACTGACTACAATCATTCATCAGAAGCGAGCAACTTCCGCCGCCTGATAAAGAAGAAATAGGAGGGCAGGACTCAGGATAAAGCTCACGAGCCAGGGCCTCTTCTTGGTTAACAATAGCAAGCCAAGTAGCACTCTCTTTAGCCGTCATCTTATCCTGCAAGCATTTGGATTGCCTCACGAGCTTGCGAATCTTAGCAACATCAGGAAACATATGCTTAATAACTGCAGTCAAAACACCCACTTTCCACGCCTTCTTCAAATCATGAGGCTTCTTGTAAGGAGCAGGACCTTGATGATCTTTAGGCAAACCGAGCTGACACCACCAGTCCTCTTTCCCGGTAGGCCACCACGGAGGAGGAACACCTTTCTCCAAAGGAAACCGTCTCTGAGGAGGGTCACAATGCTGCATCAACGCCGACAAGAGAGACCCCAGAGTCGTGTCCTGAAGCTCTTGCAGAGTATGCGGAGTAGGTCCAATCAAACTGTTACCTTCATAAGCCCCAGGGAGATTATTCTCCGCTTGGTACTTAGCTATAGCAGCAGGACCATTACGATCAAACCTGACTTTATCTTTCCACCACTCACGGAGATTATCAGATGCTCCAGTCACAGGCTTCCCATTCTCAGGGATGATCCCGTAGACAAAGCCTTGAGCTTTGCAAACTTCCATCATCTTCAACATGTACTTCAAGATCCCATCTTGAGCTCTAGACATTTTCTTCCTCCTTGCTTGCTCTTGAGACTGTCTCTGCTTGGCGGAATCAACCACAACTCCTTGCTTGGTCTTGTCTTGTTGCTCCTTGAGACGTTTAAGACGAAGTTTGTCTCTCCACATCCTCCTCTCAAGCTCATCAACATCGATCTCTTCGTCGGTGTAGTCTTCTTCGATAACTGAATCCGGTTCAGGTTGTGGCGCAGGATGGGAATCAAGTTCACCGAGAGAGGAAGAAGAGTAGAAGTCCATGTTCCCGCCTAACATTCCCATCTCGTTAAACATCATCGTGAGTAAGAACAGAACCGGTTAAACCTAGACCAGAGAGACAGTAAGAACAGAACCGGTTAATACAAAACCAAAATCAAAACAATCAAACCATAAACCCAGAATTAGAACCACTGAGAACAGAATCAAACAATCAATATATGAATTCGATTTCCATATAAATCGAGCAAACCCCCAAAATATAGAAGGGACCAATTGTGAATAAAGTTAAAATTTCACGATAAATATTTAGAAATTAGAATATTATCATATAGAGATCAACCATACTGATGAAGAAATTAAAAAAAAAAATCAAACTGGAAATTAAAAATTAGTATTTCCTCATCCTAGATAGTAATCTGAAGACTCAAAACCCATGGATCTACCAAAAACCACCATGTAAAGATCTCTTGAATATCAATAATCTATTGAAACAAAGTAGTTACCTTGAGATATAAACAAGCAGCCCGGTAGAAATATGAGAAAGACTAAATGATTAAACCCTAATTTATCATCACCCCAATAAAAAGGTTAAGAGACGAGAGAGAGAAATGGAGATGAAGATGAAGGAGAAGAAGAAAAGTCGAGGAAAGATCACGTGTGTGGAAAGCGACTTGCGTTTCTTTGTGGAGTCTCTGTACATAATGGAGACACAGGGTATGTATATAATTTATTTTAAAGACATCATTTATTGACCATTTATTTAAATAATTTCAGAAAATAAATTACAAATGCGCCTCTTGGCAATACTCACTGCTCCTCCTTTGGGGTTACTTATTTCTCTTTTTATATTACGCGGTATGAGTTTAACTGTTTTAACACGTATAATTAATTGCTTCCAAATTAAAACATGTTGTTTATTTCTTTCTATTACATTCATTAAATATAACTTTCCCGCTTCGAAATATTACTATATGTTCCCGATTTTTATATATATTAAAAATATATTAATTGTTAGTGTATAATCTTTTATATACTTTTTTTATTTTTCATAATTATACACTAATAAAAGTTTTGGAAATTCTTTTAAATATTATTTTAAATTTTCTTCACCAAAGAAAATACTAAAAAAATAATTACAAAAATTAGTTAAAAAAATGAAAACCTATTATATTCATCGTTTTATAGATATATAAATAGAAATAAATAATAAATAAATAAATAAATAAATAATATTTTTTTAATTATATTTTTCAAATTAAAAATTTTCATAATCAATTTTGAAAATAACTTTTTCAATTCAAATTCAAAAATACTTTTTAAAATTATAGATACTTATTAATTCTAGTTTTTAAATATATATATAGATATATAAGTTAACTGTAGAGATATAAGTGTATATTTATTTTTAATAAATCTTTTCGTTTTTTATAAAAAAATTAAAAAAAATATTCTAGATAATTTTTAAACTTTTAAAATAAATGTAGTTAATTTTGAATTTTAAATTAATTATTATTTGTAAAACATTTATTTTCATGAAATATATTCTTGAATATATTCCGATTATCCGTTACCAAAAAAATTATTCGATTATCCATTTCTGACTAAATTAGGTAGAAAACTCAAAAATAAAACACATGAATTTTTGACATCATACAAGAGGAAACTTACGTCATCGACAACTATTATCGATTAGGACAAACTTTTAATATGAAGAGGTGTAAGAAAACATTTTAATAAGTTTCCGAGCTCTTGATTAATTATTATCACGTTCTCCAACACGTTTGTTAGAAACAAACCAAACAGAGTGTTTTTATTCTATTCTTTTTGCACTTTTCTAGTGCCTATAATCCCAAACAAAAATATTCTAAAATGAAAAATAGAAGTAGAAAGGAGATTGAAACATTTTTGAAGAGTAATAGTATTAGAAAATACAATCACTTAACAATATGAGCATGAACACAAAAGTTGGGCTGTAGAGAGAGATTAATGAGGATGAAAACTTGAAATTGTTAGGATTTAACTAGGGCTACAGATATAATTTCTCTGGATTCTTCTTCACTTTGTGTTGCATACTCTAATGCCATCTCGTTATCAACCTGAAAACCTATTCAGCTCAAAAACAAAATCAAAAGTTTTTTTTTGCTCTGGTGACACTATGAAAGTCTAAAATATTTCCTTGATCGTTTCATCGACTATACAAGAGTTTATAAAGACTACTCTGTTACACGTTGTTTGATCTTCCTATATTACAGGAGAATATCTCTATAACGCTTTGTCCAGCTTGCAAGCATATTGAGGATGAGTTTTATCAACAGAACTTGGGGGCTGATGCATATAGATGGTCTATGAGATTGTTCCGTGTAGGAAAGCATTTTTGGCGTCTACTTGGTTGATCTCCCAGCCTCTACTCAAAGCAATTTTCAAGATTGTTCATATCAAAGCTGGCTTCACAACAGGTGAGAAGGTTTCATCAAAATCGATCCCAACTTCTTGCGTTTTGCCATTGGCCACTAGTCACGCTTTGTGTCGTCGCAAGATACCATTTGCATCAAATTTGTGCTTATACAGTCACATAGAGTTAATAATATTTGCACCAGAAAGGCGAGGTACCAACCTCCATGCCTTATTTTAAATTTGAGCATCATACTCATCAACCATGGCTGGATTCCAGCTCGGATCAGCTAAAGCATTTTGGTGGTTTGATGGGATTCTAGACACTGGAGACGCCACAAGTGAGAAAATTCTTTTTGGTTTCACTATGCCTAACTGTCCTCGAGTGATCATACGAGCAGGTTGATGTATGACTGGTTGAGTAGTTAAGTGTGGCTTGACAGGGACAACAACTAAAGATGAAATAGTACTCGAAGGAACAGAGACAGGGTTGCTGAGTACCTCATTTTGTAATATGGTTTTGAATATTGGAGATGGGCTATCAAAGGAATCCAAGAAAGAGAAAGTATTATTGTCTGAGGATTGTTTTCGAGCAGCAGGAAAAGTGTTCTCGTCGAATATAACATGTCTGGAGATGACAATGCAATTCGTTTTAGATCGAGACACTTGTAACCCCGATGATACATAGGATAACCTAGAAAAAGGCAAGGCATCAATCTCGGGGAGAGCTTGTGAGCATGAGAGTGGCTTATGTTTGGGAAACATAGAGGAACCAAATACTCTGAGGTGGTCATAGGTTGGATGGCGACCATGAATGAGGAAGTGTGGTGTGAGATTCTCTATGGAAGTTGGTGGTAGAATGTTAAGAACATGAGTCATGGCATGAAGAGCATCAACCCAGTAATGAGGTGACATTTGAGCTTGAAAGAGGAGCAACCATATGGCATTGTTGATAGTTGTGATCATACGTTCTGACTTGTTATTTTGTTGAGAAATGTGAGGGCAGGAGAATCTGAAAGAAATCCCATTTTTATCGAAATGATCTGAGAATTGTTTGTTGTTATATTCCCCTATGTTATCGCATTGAAAGCTTTTGATGTTTGAGTTGAATTGCTTTTTCACAAAAGAAGAAAAGTGTAAGAATTTTGCAAAAACATCACTTTTGATTCTTAAAGGATAAACCCATAAATAGTGTGAATAATCATCGTGGAATATAACATAATATTTAAGGCCGATCAAGCTTGAAATCGGAGAAATCCAGATATTTGAGTGAATGAGATCAAAGACTTTAGCACTTTTATTATCAGACTTTTGAAACAAGAATTTAACTTGTTTACCCATTTAGCAGGCATTACAAAATTGTAAGCCTTGCTTATTACAAGAAAGAGAGCTTGAAGACACAATAGACTGGACTGTTTCATTATTGGCATGGCTCAATCTTCTGTGCCATAAGGAATAAGTCTCAGCGATGAAGGAAGAATAACATTGAGAGCTATTGATAGAGGACAGCACATGGTATAGATCACGAGAGCTTTCAATGCAGAGCAAGATTTTCTTTGGTTGTAGATCGTTCATAAGAAAAACCAAATGGGTCAAATTCCATAGAGCATACATTATTAGTAGTTAAACGTTTTACCGAAACAAGATTTTTGATAATATCAGAAGTGACAAGCACTTTTTTAATTGAAAGAGTGCGAGGGTTTGTGGGAATATAAGAGTGACTGGAAGAGAGGATATGGATCGAGGAACCATTACCAACCATGACTGACTTTCCGTTATTCAATTTAAAAACTGACTGAAGGTTACCTGATGAGGAAGCCATATGTGAAGAGGCCCTGAAGTCCATATACCAGTTTGACGATGCCTCTGTCAAGGACAAGGTATTGAAAGCTTCAGAAAATTCTTGAGTAGGTTGAATGTTGTTGTCCATGATGTGAGCCTCACGTTGATTGCTAGTGAATGCCCTTGGTGAAGGACCGCAAGGGTTATGGCCGAATGAGGACCATGGCACTTGCTGTCCAGAATGCCAGTTGTTATGATTGTTCCACCAAGGTGGAGGATATCTCCAGTTGCTGTATTGCTGGCAGTTGTTGTAGATTTTCATGTACCATACACGACCTCTACTTCCACGGCGGTTTCCTTTGAATTTTTTCCGATTATCTCGTTTTTGATGTTGTTCAGTAATCTGCTTGTCGTCGTGTGTAGTGACAAGAGCTGTTGAGGAAGAGGAGTGATCAGAGTGAGCGTTCTGCATCTTGTGAGGCTTATTTAGTCTGATTTCTTCCATCTCAAGCATGTTTTTAGCTTCATTGAAACTAGGAAAAGGTTTCTGATGTTTGATCACGTTGATAATATGATCGAAATTTTCATTTAACCCATTCAACATGTACATCACGAGTGTATTATCACTGACATGAGCCTCTACATTTTCGAGTAGGTCGGAAATAGACTTCAGGCTTTGGAAGTATTCCTGAATTGATAGATTATTGATTTCCTCTGTGCGAAGGTCGTTGTCGAGTTAAATACCACGGGCTTCCTTATTGTTTCGAAATTGGTTTTCGATACGGAGCCAAACGTCTCTTGCAGTACCACCGATCTTGAATGATGATTTGAAGAGTGGTGGAGAAAGGGTGCTATAGATCCACAGTTTGACGAGGTCGTCCCCTTTGAGCCACTGTGTATCGTTATCGTCAGCAGGAGTTGATGTGCCATCAATGTGTCCTAAGACAGCCAAAGTAAGAAAAGAAATTTTGAAAAACAGAGGAAGAGAAAGATCAGGGTAGAGTGGATCTGATACCATGAAAGTCTGAAATATTTCCATGATCGATTCATCGACAATATAAGAGTTTATAAAGGTTACTCTGTCACACATTGGTTTAATCTTCTTATATTACAGGAGTGTGTCTCTACTATATACCAAAACAGAATAAGAATCTTTGACATTCTTTCAACATAAATACTCTAATCCAGGATATTTCTTTGCTCTGCAGTCAGCTCGAGAATGGATGCTCTGGTGTTTTTTGTTATGGTTGTGTCTTCAAGATCTCCAAAGGCATGTAGTAAGACTTAGATGTTATGATTTCAACTATAGCCTAAGAACAATAATTTTCTCACAGAAAACAATCTATGATTTTAGATATTATGGAGAGTTGTATGATTAAAGGGCATTGTTCAACTTGAGCGTGGAGTCCAAGATGGCCGACACGGTACGTGGTTTGTATTCTTTAACACGTGACAAATGAAATATTCTTATTTTGCTTGAAACAACTCAACTCCAATGGCTGCAATCTTCTGAGCTTTTCAGGCCACGGTTCTCAGGGAAGGAGGACATCGAGGACCATCTTTTACCCGTTCAATGGAGTGACTGAAGAGTTTAAAGCGTTCTTCAATGACATTTGAGAGACTTCAAAATCATCAAATCGTAGGCCTTGGAAATGGAATGCAGCAACTCAAACATTAGTGTTCTATTATCTTGAACTCTCCTGACATAGAGCAAGAGCCTCGTCCATCATGCGTGGAAAGTGCTTGTAACGTTGCTGTTCTTGAGAATGCTTGAATCTGGTGCAAGAAACGGAGCTGTAGTTCCTGTCACAAAGTTCTAGCTTTCAGACTTTGATATGTATGATCTACACACCAAGTGACCACCAAAGATTTGTTGAAATGATAATTCAAACTAATATTATTCGTAAAGATCCCTTTATTGTCGAGAACATTCTAAAGCTGATAAACTAATTACAATAATAATTTCAAACAGATTAAAAGCCTATATAACTCATCATTTAAGTCGCATCAAAAAGCACATGAATAAATTAGAAACAAAAAAAACACTCCAAGAGATAGGCTGAGATGAATTCAGCTCAAAGCATGTGCTCAAATCCTCCCCCTTGATGTGTTGGGACTCGACCAACTCCAACATTGTGAACCAACTGTTGCAGCCACCTCCTTGCTATTTGATCCTCCTGAAAAGAAATATACCCTCCAGTTTAACTAAGACTCTTACACGAACAAGTTCAAAACCGAAGTCAAAATAGGACAATGACTTACGCGAAGACAGTTGCTGAATGTTCCATCTCGTAGCGAGTCAGGGAGACAGCTTCCTAGTGCAGCACAAGCCCTAAGTAACACACAAGTGACAAAGCTCAATCAGGAAAAAGCCAAGCACCTGAGAAACTATGTGATATCTATCTATGAGGAAGTGTGTTTTGAGCTAAACAAACCTTTGGTTGTCTGATAAACGGAGGTAACAACGAATGATATGCTTCAAAAGGCGTGGAGAAGGCTGCTCCACAAGTGACTGAACCATATTGCCCAACACTCGGCCAACAGCAAAAAAACGCTCTGCTGTTGTGCAGATGTAATCCATCCCCACATCATCCAACAAGATCTTTTGAACTATGAATGTCGCAACCTAACATTATCACAACATTTTAATTCCTAAACAAGGCACATTTTCCACTATAAGCACCATTTAACTGGAGGAAAACGAGTTCTAATGAAACTTAGCAATCCCAGCCCAGAGTATTCATACAGTTTAGAGGACAGAAACAAGATACAATTGTGGAAAATGTGATGTTAAGTTAAAAGGCTTACAGTTTTCGAGAGCTCACTCCCCATCTCCATGGTGCGAAGGCACAAGGGAATAATTTCAGTTGAAAGAAGGAAGCGAATGACCTCTGTATCATCAACCTGGTGTTCAGAGTGAAAGAAGAATGTCAATGATCTTTCGTGTTTCACACACTAACCAGCTAAAAGAAACATAAATCATCTACCAAGACCATTTAGTCCTTCACTTTCAGCAACAATTTGGTGGGGAACCTCAAAATAGAAGGGATGTGATGGTTTACCTTAACAAGAGCACCAATGACACCTAAGCTAGTAAGGCGTAAGTACTCGAAAGGTCTTGACTTACTGGTTGTATTAAGGAAGGGGTAAAGGTACAATGGGATGTGAGCTGTGCATAAGAACAAACAAGGCATAACAATGAATCAAACAGTTGTTGAAATAAACTGAAATCATATAAGAAATATACAGTAAAACAGATAATCACCGATTCAAAGAAGATGATATAATAGACATCCCCAATGGTAAATTGTAGAGCATAATTAAAAGAAGGAAAACAATACCCTAGAAATAACATTCTCGTGTCTGAATGAGATGCTACACACTGCAGACCAAAGTGGATTAGGTAAATATATAAACATGCTAAAGAAAAAAGAGAAGAGAATCATTTGACCTGAAGAAGGGCGAGTGAGTTGCAAACACGGTTGGACTGAGCAGGAGTCAGATTTGGAGGTACAAGAACAGAGTAGATTGAGACTATCTCCTGCAACAAGGCAGCAATGGTACCAAAAGAGTTCCACAAGAGTGGAGCCAGATCCTGAAAGAGTTCTCTTTTCTACAACAGAACAACAACAAGTGGTTAAACAGACCAAACCAAAAAAGGAAAGAAAGAAAGAAAGAAAGCAAATGTGAGAACCAAACCTTGGAAAGCTCGAGGAGAGCATTCTCTCTGAGTTCAGGATTGCTGAGATCGAGAACCAACTGCTCCGCGGATGCCAAGTTTCGATCTTTGTTCGCCGGAGCTCCGGACGGACCACGGAAAGGTGTGCCCATTTAGAGAGATGGAGGTAGATTCGCAGCCATTGTTCCACCAGATTCAGTTACTTGTTTCGCTTTCTCCTCCTCCTTTTTTCTCGAGTTACTTTGAACAATTCGGTCTCTGTCTTCTTCATAAGTGTCTTTTGTATTCTTCGACTGTACTTTTTTTTTAATATAAATATGTTAAAAATATAGTTAAAATTGAATATGTCATGGGCTCGAGTGGAATGAAGCGGCAGACCCGCTTGCCAGAGTGTGGGGTCACTTGACACCTATGTTACATGGAAACAAAAACGGGTACGGGTGGGGAAGCGAAACTGTGTGGAATCATAAAAGTGAAATTTTTAAAAAAATTTAGGAAGCTCCAACACGTCCCGCTTCCTAATTTTTTTTTAAAAAGTTCACTTTTATGATTTCACACAGTTTCATTTATAATATATAACTTTAAATTATATGATTCAAATTAAAAATAAATTATTTATTTATTTATACTAAAATTAAATAATTTTGTATTATAATTGTGAAAATATGAATAAATTAAGTTTATAAAAATTATTATCCACTAATATTTTTAATATTTCAAAATAATTGATACAATAGATTTGAATATGTATGATATATCTTTAATAAAAAATCTAGTACATAAAGATAATTTCTAATATTAGTTTTAATATTTCATATTTTTATTTTTTGTATGTTAATAATTTTAAATTTTAAATTTTAGATTTTATATAAAAACAAAATACATGATTTCTATTTTATTAATTTATGACATTATGTTTTTTAAATGGAAGCGTGATTCTAAAATAGAACCGTAAGCTTCCAACGTGTTTTTAAATATGATATTTTAGAAGCGTTGTAGAAGTAACATTCTGTAACCGTCCATAAGGTTCCAATTCCGATTCCGATTTCAAATCGAGAAGCGGACGTTTGACGAAGCTTACGTGTAGCCTAGCTTGACACCACACACAAAAAGGATAAAAAAATTGTTTTGTATAGGCAATTGTCAACAAATAAGTAGCAGAGTTGGTAAAATACAGTTCTTGAACCCCAAAAGCCAGGGTTTGATCTCCATCAATGACACAATAATTTTTTAACCCCACTAATATTTAATCCTACGTCTGCCACTAGTGGAATGCAAAGTTTAACTGGATCGCGGGTCTAGCCCGCAAAAGCTTGTAGCGGGCGGTATTGGCCAGGGTTCTCTAGGCCTGTAAATTAGCGGGCCTCGCGGGACGACGACTTGCGGGACTGCGCTTTTCGGGATGTGCCGAAATGGGTCATGCGAGATTACAAGGACCTGCATCTCTTTTTTTCATTTCTTGTTTCACTTGGAAAAAAACAAGAGAGAGTGAGAAGAAGGCGGTACCTTGTGACCTTCGCCGAGAGAGAAAAATGAACTCTGGCGATGACGATTCGAGCTTTGACGGTGTTGCGGTTTTCGATCGTCAAAAGTTTTGTAGTAGAGGAGCTTCACGGAGAGAACATATGGTCTTTGGTGAAGGTTACTTCCACTGACAAAACTTGTATTTTCGGTGATGATGATTCGACCTCCAAAGGTTCTTCGTCTCTTCTCCTTCACCTTTGATCTACATGCATGCAACAAAACCTGGTACATATCTCATGTTCTTTCTTTTCTTTTTAGTAGATATACTTTTGATTACATGTTGATTACTTCAAAGAAGGATTGAATTGTTCTTTATACTGTTGATTACATGTTTTGTAGGTTATTGTTTGAAGAGTCGGCCTTATTGCTTTTGAAAAGAAGAAATCTTCATGCGTGGCTCTTGTTCTCAAGACAGGTTCGGTTTGTTCATTGTCTTATTAATGTTTGTCACATAATACATTAAGACTAGACATCAAACTGTACTGATCATGTTCTCTTCATCTTCAAAGTGCCATAACAAAGCATATCTCTCGTTACATCAATAGACTAGACATCAAACCATACTGATCATGTTCGTTACATCGTTTGGTTGTGCAGGCAATAGAAGATCAGACGTCCTGCGGACCGACCGACAAAGGCTTGTACATATAGCGGACGGGTTTAGGTAGCGATTCCGGAGACAGTGGCCCGCGCGGACCTAAGCGGCTGTGACCCGCTTGAAGCTAATCCTACTGCAATTCAAGACAAGACGAGAAAGAACAATTTGTTTGCATCTTTGGAATAGCTATAGCTTTAAATATTTTATTCTAGTAATGTTGTAGATTTGTATGTAAATATATTGTTATAGAATTTTGATATTTAATGATTTGGGTGATTGGTAAGTGATATGAGTACTTTCACACCCTCTTTCTTCTTTTTTTTACCAATAATAGTTTAGTCAAATAATTAGAAATATAACTAAAAAATCAAAATACAAAATCAATTTGAACTTTTTATTTTGTGTTCTGAAAGTTGTTGATATAAGTTTATAATAATAAAATTTACAGTTACATCATAAAAACTTACAGTCTATATTATAAAACAAAAAAAGTGATTGCTTTCTGGTAAATATAATAAATAGAGGGTATACGTGAAGGCCGATTAGGAGAGATATTGTGTCTTTCTCCTCCAGACTGTGGACCTAGAATTTATAGATTGTATCTTGTAGGAAGGCTAGAGCTCCGGGCATGAAAATGGTTTGGTTTGGTTTGTTTTACACCTATGTTGTAATAGAGAGATTTTAAGTCTTAACACACACATTTATGTGTGTGTGTTTTTATGGTTTATCGCTGAATTTAGCAAGAAAAGGTTTTATGAGATTTGAAGGAAAAAACGGTTTGTTGACTAACAAAATGGGTCAAAGGCAGATGAACATCAAATGATTTAGGGTTGAATTGGTAATCATCACATTATGAACCATGAAAATAACATATATAAATAAAATTGTAAGAATGAGGAAGAATAATTATTTTTATCAAATTTATTGATCAACAAAATTGTTTTATTTTACTCTACAATAAAAAGAAAGAGAAAAATATAAAGAAATAAATTATTCTTCATTTATGGTAAATTTTTCTTAAGAATATTAAAGATGTAGTATTTCTCTTGATTTTTTTGTCACTAATTAGATCCTTGGTATTCAGTTGTATTCTACCATTGTCCACCAGCTCATCCATTTGATTTCATGGGTTCAAACTAGTTAAAAGTCTTAGAAAAACTGTCTGAAGTTAAAAACACATCACTTTGTTAAGATGCTAGGCTTTAAAGTTAAGTTTTAGAAGTTACTCAGTCAGGAAATGAATTTAGTGTACCTTTTGTAGGATTGGACCTTTTATTTAGATTTAAGATTACTTTTTCCTCTTTTCTGTGACCATGGAAGTTTCAAAGTTTTAATCCTATAAGTATACTTTAATTCACCCTTTATTTTTGTTGATTATTTAATATGTATGAAGCTATAACTTTTTGTTAGAAAATAAATAATTATAAATTTATTATAATGTTTAAGTTACAAACCTTTTTTATATCCAATTCAGACCCATGATCAAATAAATAGACCCGGAGATATTTCTATAACTCATATATAGCATATGTTAACATATATAATTTGCTAATATTATTAATTTCCTAAATTTATCTAAAATTCTATATAAATATACATATATTAGAATCAAAATAATATATTTTTTCTATTTAGACATGTCCTCCGTTATTTTTATGTGATTTTTAATGTGTTAAGACTGGATATAACTTCTAATGATAAAAAATATATGTGACAATATTTTGCTGAGAAATATAATTTTGTCTGACAAATTTCCAAAAAAATGTTATTGATATGTTAACTTAAATGATTTTATACACATTAATAGGTTGTTTGTTTAAGATATTTATTTACAGTCATAATTATAATATCAATATACATACTGGATATTAATTTTCAAACATTTAAATTTTAATAAATTGTTATTATTATTTTAATAAAAATATAGATAGTGTTTAGTTTAATGTTTATAAAAAACTCTAAACTGAAAAAGTATATTATTCTCAAAACTATTATATAAATAGTTATAAAAATAAATTTTAATTTTTTTCTCTTATACCATTCCAATATGGACCCAAAGTAAAATAGTGATTTCTTTTCCAAAATCAACAAAAAATTGGATATTTAATAAAAATACTTCATTCATGCTCCATTGTGTTTTCACTTGTTTGATCATCCAAATTGTTAACAACTATATGCATGAGAAAATAGATAATAGATACATTAGTATTTCCATGATAATATTAAAAAAATAGAAAAGAAACTATATTAATAAAAATATGGTGGTAAATATATAAGACAATAATCAAACAATGGCAATGTAAACAAAAAAATTGAAGAAATGAAAAGCAAAAACAATATAGTTAGACGTGTTGAAGTTTAAGGTATGAATAATTAAGAAAGAATTCAATTCCTACTATAGATAATCTATAGGAGGTAAAAGTTGTAAGTTAAAAACTAAAGTTGTTAAATGAATATTAGAATTCAAAGATGCTAAACACATATTTGTATTTATCATTCCTTAACAATATATTTTCAAAGAGTTAATTTTGGGAATCAATTTTTTGGATTGTTTGGCTCTAATTGGTGATCAAAGGGAATGAGTTATTCATCTACATTATTTTCCTTCTTATTTCCTATACTCCTTTAGTGGTTACCAGTTAGAATATTTATCATATCTTATGGGTGAAAGAATTTTTGTGATCAGAAAATATAGAAAATGTAGTTTATGAAATTATATCAAACTGTATATCACATTTCACATTTCACATGGTTATAATCAATTATGACATCATTAAAATAATAATTCAATCATACAAAAATATAGTGTATCATACATTAATCTTCAACCCTAAACGATATCCCATAAAAACTAAACCCTACATGTCTTCAAATATAAACCATAAAACCTAAATATTACTTAGAAACCACTTTCGTACAAAAACTATCGTTTATAATACATTTTAAATGTGTGATTTCGATGTAATAATCTAAATATTTAGAATTACAAAACCAAGTGAATTAGATAGAATTTAATATGGATATCTATGATCCATATATACGACTTAGTGTTGACATATTTGGTTTATAATATAGTATATATTTGGATCATACAAAAGTGTAAACCCAATCGTATAATGGTTAATGTAAGACCTTGATCATGATCCAGATCTTTTAGAGTTGGAAAACCAATTGAATTAGATATAACTGAAATTTGATATCCAAACCATATAGTAGCATAAACCCTAAACAGTAAACACTGAGTTATATATGTTTAGATTATACATCACACTTTATAATATGATTTCAAATAATAATTAGAAATCATAAAAATAGATATGGTTTAGAGTAGGAAAACCAAATGATTCAAATCGAATCGAGTTTGTAATGATTTAAATTACCGAGAATGTAATGGTAATAATTAAGAATGGTAATAATTAAGAATGGTTTAGTTTAACTAATCTCACATTTGTTATGTTAGCAAGTTTTTAAAACCTAGTCATAGGTGGAATTGAGTCACATTGAACTCATCAATACACATCATCTTATTCATGTCATATTATTAGACCAATACTCTTTAAACGTTTTCTGTTAAGCATGTTGTTAATTAATAGTATGATTGGTGGACATGTCTAAAAGATTTACCTTTTTGATAAGTTATGAAATAGAATATTCTCTAATAAATTCTAAAAAAATATTATGCTTATAAAATAAGATTGTTTTTGAGATATTTTGTTAGTAAAAGTATATTTGAATAATAAAAAGAGAATTCTCGAGAATGTCTTGCACCAAAATTTTGAATGACAAATCTTAATATATATTTAAATATTAAATGCATGATAATAGGAAAACAAATATCTAGTGAGTTGATCTCAACTAATTTTTGATTGATAATTCACGTTGTATATGTTTAAGTATTAAATATGAATAACAAAGACAGAAAAAAAAATCTACAAAGTAGATAAAACAAATATTTTATTGTTAAAAATCACTATAAATATTTTAAAATTACATAAATTAATTCTATTGAATTAATAAAACGATCATATAAAGCATAATACAAATAATCACCTTATAAATCTATAATGAATTGATAAATGTCATAAAAACTATAACTTATGAATATATATATATATATATATATATATATATATATGTAATGTATATACAATTTAGAATATGAATAAATATATGATTGATAGTTATCTAATAGTAGTACTGAAAATTATAATATAAATGTATTGATTAAATAATTTGACATAAAACTGTAATTTTCATATAAATTTGATATATTAATCATATGTATACAGTTTATGATATGATAAAATTTTATATAACCATATATTATCATAAAATTGTTTATTAATAATATTATAATTATAGTGATTGAATTATTATATAATGATAGTTTAATGATTTGATTACTTTATAATATTTCACTAATATACTTGTTACTCTTCATAATGGGTTACACTTAGTAATATAAATATTTTTTTATTTAACAGAGCTTTATTGAGTCACATGTCTAATAAGCATTACTTTGTCGAGTCACATGTTAAATCTAGCATTAATACATGTTATCTTAGCCATTTTACATTTTCAACTAATCAAATTTTAACATTTTCACTTAAAATTATTCTCAATTAATAGTATGATGAAGAGAATTGTATTAATATTTCTCAAGATCCTAATACTTAAAGACGAGATAAGTTCAGTATGCAGATTTTACCTTCATGAGATAAGTTCAATAAACACTATGAGATATCTTAATACCATGTTATTTAATATGCAGAATTTAAACACAAGAAAATCATACACGAACAAAAAGAAGATAATGGTAATTAGTGGTAAGAACAGTTCTACTTTATTATTTACAAAAGAAAACAGTTAGACTTTACTGAAAAACAAAATTTTATTTGGTTAAGGAATTTAATTGCTGTCCAGAAGATAAGGTAAGTTCATATAATGGATAACATTTTGTTGACCAGAAAACAATAAATCAAAATTGAGGGATTAGAAAATAGCCAAAATTAAATGAGTAAAACTATTGAATTTTAAAGAATAAATACATTTATTAAAGAAAAAAAATCGTCAAGGATATATTATTACAAATCAGTTTCCATACTTTAATAAGAAACAGTCATTACTTTGTATATTTGTTTATAAGCAATAATTAATGTCAATATTTTAAATTAAGAAATTGCTGAAAGCCTAATAACAACAAGAACAACAAGTCAGAGCAGAGACTTTCTCTTTCAATTTCTTTCTTTGTCTTCTCCACTTGCGCGCAAACTAAGCAGAGTAAATAATTTGAATCTGATTAAGGTTCGTCTACATTCTTTCTCGATTTAAGGTTTTGTCTAAGAATGCATGCCGTATCTAATTAAAGTATCATGATCGTTCCTTGTAGCTTCAAGTATTATGGTTTTGAAATTAGATTTTGGGGATAATGTTTCACTGTTTCATCAATTTTGGGATTGTTTTGTTTTAATGATGATATATTAAAAATACATATTTTTCTATCGATAGAACCAACATTGAGTATGATCGATTATGGATCGGATTGAATTGCATTTATGTAGCCATGATACCATTTTCTAACATGAAAGTAAATGTCAGTAATAGGTTGATTGGTTATATATAAATTATACACTATTTAAGATTTTTTTTTAAATTGTTTTTTGGTTTTCGGTTTGGTTTTCTAGTTTTCATTTCCTTCGGATGTAGATGTATTTATAAAACCAATTTTTAGTTTAATTTTCGTTTTTGGTATGATTCAGATAACAAAATAAAAAATTGGTTAATAATAAAAGACATCCAGTCAAGTTTGGTTCCAGTTTAGTTCCAGAGTTTTAGTAGTTTTGGATAATTCAGATAAAAATATTAGCTAACCCGGGTTTTAAAAGGTAATTCTGATATATTTTAGACAAATATATTCAGATAATTTGATTTTTTGGTAATTTTGAAGGAAAATATTAGATATTTACGGACATAAACATTTGGCTTACCAATTATATCTTTAGGTATTGGTTATTTCAAAACTAAGTTTAACTAAGCTTATTTAGATATATAAATTATATTTTGGATGTTTAGATAATGATTTTCATTCCATCAGTTTTTTGTATACATCATAATATGAACCATAAGTATTTGTGAACCGTCGACAAAAACTTTTTTTATGAACATTGGTTCAGTTTTTCTAGTTTGATTTTGTTAAAACACCACAACCTAGTTACATGAATAAGCTTGTAGCTTGTGAAATCGAGTGTGATTTTGAATGACTCCTTTCAGTTGGGTTATGTATCTTTGTTGATTTTTTTATCACTATCCAGTATAACTTGTGCAACAAGCTAAACATGGCTTGACTATGTTTTTCCGTTGCAAGTTTCGACATTTTTCTCTTCCTTTTTTTCCTGTTAATGTTTCTTCTGAGAGTACAAGCACATCCTGACATGTCAATGTTCCTATGAGTGGAAAAAATGTGCAGGGAGCGCGCAGAGTCAATTGTTTATATATAGTTCGACTTGATGCCTGAATTTTACAAAGGTGTAGCCTCCAAATCTCAACACCATGCCTAATCTTAGTACCAGATGATGACAAGGAAGAGGATGTGGTGTTGCTTAGAGAAACATTACAGACAGAGAGTGGAAATTAATTGTCCATCAGAGCGAGAGAGAGTTGAAGCACCAATTAAGTTGGGAAGTGATGAACAGACCAAACGCGAGGGGGGGGGGCTAATAATGCTGACACAACAATACATCTGGAAATGCCTAAAAAGAGAGATGTCTCACTGGTGGAACGTTCTCCAGAAGAAGATATTAAAATGCATATAGAGAATCTCCACGAGGGAAATATTGAGCTCAAGGATACTGAATCATGTCAATTGTGTGGCGAAGGCCTACTCTTGTTTCCAGCACCACCACTCTAGTGCTCGTTTTGCAACCGCCACATCCAAGAGATTAAAATGCATAAAAAGAGTCTCCACGAGGGAAGTATTGATGTCAAGGATACTAAAACATGACAAGGATACTAAAACATGTCAAGGAAAAAATATCATCTAACCCAGGTTTTAAAGGGTAATTTTGATATATTTTAGATAAATATACTCAAATTATTTGATTTTTTTCGTAATTTTAAGGAAAAAATTAGATATTTACGGACATAAAAATTTGGCTTACTAATTATATTTTTAGGTATCGGTTATTCCAAAACTAAGTTTAACTAAATTTATTTAAATATATAAATTACATTTTGGATGTTCCGGTAATGATTTTCATTCCATCAGTTATTTTGTATACATGACAATATGAACTATAAATATTTGTGAACCGTCGACAAAACAAAAATATTTGTGAACATTGGTTCAGTTTTTCTAGTTTGGTAAAACACCAAAGCCTAGTTACATTAATAAGCTTGTAGCTTGTGAAATCGAGTGTGATTTTGAATGATTCCTTTCAGTTGGGTAATGTATCCTTCTTGATTTTAAAACATGGGTTGACTATCTTTTTCCGTTGCATGTTTCAATATTTTTCTCTTCTTTTTTTCTGTTAATGTTTCTTCTAAGAGTACAAGCACATCCTGACATTTCAATGTTCCTTTGATTGGAAAAATGTGTAGGGAGCGTGCATAGTCAATAGTTTATATATAGTTTGATCTCGATGCCTGAATTTTACAAAGGTGTGATGCCTCCAAATCTTAACACTATGCCTAATCAGCAGTTGAGCATACAACCATATGCTCACATTAATAAAGAGTGTCTTGGTTCCAAAAGGTCTAATTATCATATCTTAGTACCAGATGATGACAAGGAAGAGGATGTGGTGTTCCTTAGAGAAACATTACAGCCAGAGAGTGGACATTAATTTTCCATCAGAGCGACAGAGAGTCGAAGCACCAATAAAGTTGTAAAGTGATGAACATACCAAACGCGAGGGGGAGGCTAATAATGTTGACACAAGAGTACATCTGGAAAAGTGTAAAAAGAGAGATGTCTTACTGGTGAAACGTTTTACAGAAGAAGAGATTAAAATGCATATAAAGAGTCTCCACGAGGGAAGTATTGAGCTCAAGGATACTGAAACATGTCAAGGATAAAAACATCAGCTAACTCGGGTTTTAAAGAGTAATTTTGATATATTTTAGATAAATATATTCTAATAATTTGATTTTTTGGTAATTAAAAGAAAATATTA
Source organism: Moricandia arvensis (assembly GCA_905132765.1). Taxonomy (NCBI): domain Eukaryota; kingdom Viridiplantae; phylum Streptophyta; class Magnoliopsida; order Brassicales; family Brassicaceae; genus Moricandia; species Moricandia arvensis. Next base: position 54,847 of record CAJHQP010002972.1, on the reverse strand, counting down.
GATATTTACGGATATAAACATTTGGCTTACCAATTATATTTTTAGGTATTGGTTATTTCACAACAACGTTTAACTAAACTTAGTTAGATATATAAATTATATTTTGGATGTTCAGGTAATAATTTTCATTCCATCAGTTTTTTGGATGTATGATAATATGAACTATAAATATTTGTGAACCGTCGACAAAACAAAAATATTTGTGAACATTGGTTCAGTTTTTCTAGTTTGGTAAAACACCAAAACCTAGTAACATGAATTAGCTTGTAGCTTGTAGCTTGTGAAATCGAGTGTGATTTTGAATGATTCCTTTCAGCTGGGTTTTGTAGCCTTGTTGATTTTGTAATCACAGTCCAGTATAACTTGTGCAACAAGCTAAACATGGCTTGACTATGTTTTTCCGTCCTAAGTTTCAATATTTTTCTCTTCTTTTTTCTATTAATGTTTCTTCTGAGAGTAAAAGCACACCCTGACATGTCAATGTTCCTTTGATTGAAAAATGTGCAGGGAGCGCTCAGAATCAATTGTCTATATATAGTTCGATCTCGATGCCTGAATTTTACAAAGGTGTGATGCCTCCAAATCTTAACACCATGCCCAATCAGCAAGTGAGCATACAACCATATGCTAACATTAATAGAGTGTCTTGGATCCAAAAGGTCTAATTATCATATCTTAGTACCAGGTGATGACAAGGAAGATAATGTGGTGTTCCTTAGAGAAACATTGCAGTCAGAGAGTGGACATTGTCCATCAAAGCGACAGAGAGTCGAAGCACCAATAAAGTTAGAAAGTGATGAACAGATCAAACACGAGGGGGAGGCTAATAATGCTGACACAACTGTGCCTCAGGAAAGCGTAAAAAGGGAGATGTCTCACTGTTGGAACGTTTTACAGAAGTAGAGACAAATACGCATGGAAAGATTCTCCACGAGGGAAGCATTGAGGTCAAGGATACTGAAACATGTCAATTGTGTGGCGAAGTCCTACTCTTGTTTCCAGCACCACCACTCTACTGCTCACTTTGAAACCCGCATCCAAGACAAATCTCCATACTACATCCCCAAGGAAATAATTAGCGGTGCACAACATCTAATTTGTAATCCTTGTTACCCTCACTGTAGAAGCAAGTTCATGTTATGTGGAGTTAGTATCATAAAAGCTAATATGCGTAAATATAATAATAACTCAGAAAATCAAGACACAGAAGATATAAAATCCATCTCTCTCTCTGACTACATGTATTCATTCTTGGTCTTACATAAGCTAAGCTTTTTTATTTGTTGGAGCAGCGGGTTTGTTGCAAAACTTGCGGGCAATGGCAGCATCAGATATGTGCTCTTTACATTTTTGATAAAGACATTGACAAAACCTCAGATTACATTTGTCCTTATTGCTTGCCAGAGGAGCGTAAGAGTAGCAACAACATGGGAGTTCATGACAATACGGACTTGGGGACGAAAGATTTGCATGAAACCATCCTCAGCCGCTTTACGGAGAGAAGGCTAACGAGGCGGCTCAAAAAAAAAAGATACCAAACTGCAACAGCCACTGGAATGAGCATTGGTGATTTAAGAATATTGATGTTGTTTCCTAAGGTTTGGTTTGCAACGTACTACATGCTAAACTTGTTACTTTTCCTTTCTAGGTATCAGTACCAGATGATCTTACTCTCAGGGTCGTGTTCTCAGCTGACAAAATGTCTCACGTCAACAAAACATTTGCGGATTTTCTTCACACTGAACACTATCCTAGTGAATTCCCTTACAAATTCAAGGTGCATGGGATTTCATTTTCTTTACCAAGTTTTAAGAAGTATTAGGGACAAAATCGCACGTCGTAAGTTGGAAAGGATCCCCTTATCACCAACAGGTTTTATAAGCAATAATTAATGTCAATATTTTAAATTAAGAATTTGCTGAAAGCCTAATAACAACAAGACCAACCAAGTTAGAGCAGATACTTTCTCTTTTAACTTATTTATTTGTCTTCTCCACTTGCGCGCGAACCAAGAAGAGTAAATAATTTGAATCTGATTAAGGTTCGTCTACTTTCTTTCTCGATTTAAGGTTTTTTCTTAGAATGCTTGCCGTATCTAATTAAAGTATCATGATCGTTCCTTGTAGCTTCAAATATTAGGGTTTCGAAATTAGATTTTGGGGATAATGTTTCAATGTTTCATCAATTTTGGGATTGTTTTGTTTTAATGATCATATATTAAAAACACATATTTTTCTATCGAAAGGACAAACATTGAGTATGATCGATCATGGATCGGATTGAATTGCATTTATGTAGCCATGATACCATTCTCTAACAGGAAAGTAATTTTCAGTAATAGGTTGATTGATTTATATCATTTATACAGTATTTAAGATTCTTTTTAATTTTATTTTGTTTTTTTGGTTCGGTTTTCTAGTATTCATTTTTTTCGGATGTAGATACATATAGGGGTATTAATAAAATCGGTTATTAGTTTAATTCTTGTTTTTGGTTTGATTTGGATAACAAAATCGAAAATTGGATAATAATAATAAAAGACATCTTGTCAAGTTTGGTTCCAATTTAGTTCTAGAATTTCAGTAGTTTTGGATAATTCAGATAAAAATATCAGCTAACCCGGGTTTTAAAGGGTAATTCTGATATATTTTAGATAAATATATTTAAATAATTTGATTTTTTGGTAATTTTTAAGGAAAATATTAGATATTTATGGACATAAATATTTGGCTTACCAATTATATCATTAGGTTTTGGTAATTTTAAAACTAAGTTTAACTAAACTTATTTAGACATATAAATTATATTTTGGATGTTCAGGTAATGATTTTCATTCCATCAGTCTTTTTGTAATACATAATAATATGAACCATAAATATTTGTGAACCGTCGACAAACAAAAATATTTCTGAACATCTGTTCAGTTTTTCTAGTTTGGTTTTTGTTAAAACACCAAAGCCTAGTTACATGAATAAGCTTGTAGCTTGTGAAATCGAGTGTGATTTTGAATAATTCATTTCAGATGGGTTATGTATCCTTGTTGATTTTAAAACATGGCTTGACTATGTTTTCCCGTTGCAAGTTTCAATATTTTTCTCTTTTTTTCTGTCAATGTTTCTTCTGAGAGTACAAGAACATCTTGACATGTTAACGTTCCTTTGATTGGAAAATGTGTAGGGAGCGCGCAAAGACAATTGTTTATATGTAGTTTGATCTTGATGCCTGAATTTTACGAAGGTGTAATGCCTCCAAATCTTAACACCATGCCTAATCAGCAGTTGAGCATACAACCATATGCTAACATTAATAAAGAGTGTCTTGGCTCCAAAAGGTTTAAATATCATATCTTAGTACCAGATGATGCCAAGGTAGAGGATGTGGTGTTCCTTAGAGAAACATTACAGTCAGAGAGTGGACATTAATTGTCCACCAGAGCGACAGAAAATCGAAGCACCAATAAAGTTGGAAAGTGATGAACAGACCAAACGCGAAGGGGAAGCTAATAATGCTGACGCAACAGTACATCTGGAAAAGCGTAAAAAGAGAGATGTCTCACTGGTGGAACATTTTACAGAAGAAGAGATAAAAATGCATATAAAGAGTCTCCACGAGGAAAGTATTGAGCTTACGGATACTGAAACATGTCAAGGATAGAAATATTATCTAACCCGGATTTTGAAGGATATTTTTGATATATTTTAGATAAATATATTCAAATAATTTGATTTTTTGGTAAATTTTAAAGGAAAATATTAGATATTTATAGACATAAACAATTGGCTTACCAGCTATAATTTTAGGTATTGGTTATTTCAAAATTAATTTTAACTAAACTTAGTTAGATAGATAAATTATATTTTGGATGTTCATGTAATGATTTTCATTCCATCAGTTTTTTTGTATACATGATAATATAAACTATAAATATTTGTGAACCGTCGACAAAACAAAAATATTTGTGAACCGTCGACAAAACAAAAATATTTGTGAACATTGGTCCAGATTTTCTTGTATGGTAAAACACCAAAGCCTAGTAACAGGAATAAGCATGTAGCTTGTACCCTGTGAAATCGAGTGTGATTTTGATTGGAAAATATGCAGGGAGCGCGCATAGTCAATTGTTAATATATAGTTCGAACTCGATGCCTGAATTTTACAAAGGTGTGATGCCTCCAAAACTTAACACCATGCCTAATCAGCAGTTGAGCATACAGCCATATGCTAACCATAAATAAAGACTGTCTTGGTTCGAAAAGGTCTAATTATCATATCTTAGTACCAGATGATGAGAAGGAAGAGGATGTGGTGTTCCTTAGAGAAAAATTTCAGTCAGAGGGTGGACATTGTCCATCAAAGCGACAGAGAGTCGAAGCACTAGTAGAGTTGGAAAGTGATGAACAGACCAAACGCGAGGGGGAGGCTAATAATGCTGACACAAAAGTGCATCAGAAAAAGCGTATAAAGAGAGATGTCTCACTAGTGGAACGTTTTACAGAAGAAGAGATTAAAATGCATATAAACAGTCTCCACGAGGGAAGTATTGAGCTCAAGGATACTGAAACATGTCAATTGTATGGTGAAGGCCTACTCTTGTTTCCTGCACCACCACTCTACTGCTCGTTTTGCAAATGCAGTCTAATATGTAATCCTTGTTACCTTCACTGTAGAAGCAAGTTCATATTATGTGGAGTCAGTATCATAAAAGCCAATATACTTAAATATATTACATTAAAAAATTGCTGAAAGCCTAATAACAACAAGACTAACCAAGTCAGAGCAGAGACTTTCTCTTTCAACTTCTTTTTTTGTCTTCTCCACTTGCGCGCGAAACAAGCAGAGTAAATAATTTGAATCTGATTAAGGTTCGTCTACCTTCTTTCTCGATTTAGGGGTTTTTCTGAGAATGCATGTCATATCTAATTAAGGTATCATGATCGTTCCTTGTGGCTTCAAATATTAGGGTTTCAAAATAAGATTTTGGGGATAATGTTTCAATGTTTCATCAATTTTGGGTTTGTTTTGTTTAATGATGATATATTAAAAATACATATTTCTCTATCAATAGGACCAACATTGAGTATAATCGATTATGGATCAGATTTAATTGCATTTATGTAGCCATGGTACCATTTTCAGGTTGATTGATTTATACACTATTTAGGATTCTTTTAATTTTTTTTTTCGTTCGGTTTTCTAGTTTTCATTTCTTTCGGATGTATATATATATATAAATCAAATTTTAGTTTAATTTTTGTTTTTTGGTTTGATTCAGATAACAAAATCCAAAATTGGCTATCTTGTGAAATCGAGTGTGATTTTGAATGATTCCTTTCAGTTGGGTAATGTATCCTTCTTGATTTTAAAACATGGGTTGATTATCTTTTTCCGTTGCATGTTTCAATATTTTTCTCTTCTTATTTTCTGTTAATGTTTCTTCTAAGAGTAAAAGCACATCCTGACATTTCAATGTTCCTTTGATTGGAAAAATGTGTAGGGAGCGTGCATAGTCAATAGTTTATATATAGTTTGATATCGATGCCTGAATTTTACAAAGGTGTAATGCCTCCAAATCTTAACACCATGCCTAATTAGCAGTTGAGCATACAACCCCATGCTGACATTAATAAAGAGTGTCTTGGTTCCAAAACGTCTAATTATCATATCTTAGTACCATATGATGACAAGGAAGAGAATGTGGTGTTCCTTAGAGAAACATTATAGTGAGAGAGTGTACATTAATTGTGTATCAGAGCGTTAGAGAGTCGAAGCACCAATAAAGTTGGAAAATGATGAACAGACCAAACGCGAGGGGGGAGGCTAATAATGTTGACAAAACAATACATCTGGAAAAGCGTAAAAACAGAGATGTCTCACTGGGGGAACGTTTAACAGAAGAAGAGATTAAAATGCATATAAAGAGTCTCCACGAGGGAAGTATTGAGCTCAGGGATAGTGAAACATATCAAGGATAAAAATATCAGCTAACCCGGGTTTTAAAGGGTAATTCTGATATATCTTAGATAATTATATTCACATAATTTGATTTTTTTGGTAATTTTTAAGGAAAACATTAGATATTTACGGACATAAATATTTGGCTTACCAATTATATTTTAGGTAATGGTTATTTCAAAACTAAGCTTAACTAAACTTATTTAAATATATAAACTATATTTTGGATGTACATGTAATGATTTCATTCCATCAGTTTTTTTTGTATACATGATAATATGAACTATAAATATTTAGTTTTTCTAGTTTGGTAAAACACCAAAGCCTAATAACATGAATAAGCTTGTAGCTTGTGAAATCGAGTGTCATTTTGAATGATTCCTTTCAGCTAGGTTATGTATCCTTGTTGATTTTAAAACATGACTATGTTTTTCCGTTGAAAGTTTCAATATTTTTCTCTTCTTTTTTCTGTTAATGTTTTTTCTGGGAGTACAAGCACATCTTGACATTTCAATGTTCTTTTGACTGGAAAAATGTGCAGGGAGCGTGAATAGTCAATTGTTTATATATAGTTCGATCTCGAAGCATGAATTTTACAAAGGTGTGATGCCTCCAAATCTTAACACCATCCCTAATCAACATGTCAATTATGTGGTGAAGGCCTACTCTTGTTTCCAGCACCACCACTCTACTGCTCGTTTTGCAACTGCCGCATCCAAGACAAATCTCCATACTATATCCCCAAGGAAACAATAAGCGGTGCACAATATTTAATATGTAATCCTTGTTACCCTCATTGCAGAAGAAAGTTCATGTTATGTGGAGTCAGTATCATAAAAGCCAATATGCTTAAATATAATAATAACTCAGACGATCAAGACACAGAAGATTTAAAGTTCATCTCTCTCTCTGACTACATGTATTCATTCTCAGTCTTACCTACGCTAAGCTATTTTTTTGTTGGAGCAGTGGGTTTGTTGCGAAACTTGCAGGCAATGGCAGCATCAGATATGTGGTCGTTACAAACTTGGTAAAGACATTGAAAAAAACTTAGACTACATTTGTCCATATTTCTTGTTAGAGGAGCGTAGGAGTAGCAACAACATGGGAATTCATGACAATATGGACTTGGGGGCGAAAGATTTGCCTGAAACCATCCTCAGCGACTTTATAGAGAGAAGGCTAACAAGGCGGCTCAAAGAAGAAAGACAGCAAACTGCAACAGCCACTGGAAAGAGCATTGATGATGTAAGAATATTGATGTTGTTTCCTGAAGTTTGGTTTGCAACGTATTGCATACTAAACATGTTAATTTTCCTTTCCAGGTATCAGTACCAGATGATCTTACTCTGAGAGTCGTGTTCTCAGCTGGTAAAATGTCTCATTTCAATAAAACATTTGCTGATTTTCTTCACAATGAACATTATCCTAGTGAATTCCCTTACAGATCCAAGGTGCATGGGATTTCATTTTCTTTACTAAGTTTTAAGTAGTATTAGGGACAAAATCCCACATCGTAAGTTGGAAAATATCCACTTATCACCAATTGGTTTTATAAGAAATAATTAATGTCAATATTTTACATTAAGAATTTGCATTTATATAGCCATGATACCATTTGCTACCGTGAAAGTAATTGTAAATAATTGATTGGTTGATTATATATCATTTATACACTATTTAAGATTCTTTTAAATTGTTGTTTGGTTGTCGGTTCGGTTTTCTAGTTTTCATTTCTTTCGGATGTATATAGATATATAGGGGTAGTTATAAAATCAATTTTCAGTTTAATTTTCGTTTTTGGTTTTATTCGGATAACAAAATCGAAAAGTTGGCTAATAATAAAAGACAGCTTGTCATGTTTGGTTCCAGTTTAGTTCTAGAATTTCAGTAATTTTGGATAATTCAGATAAAAAATATTAGCTAACCCGAGTTTTAAAGGGTAATTCTGATATATTTTAGATAAATATATTTTAATAATTTAACCTTTTTGGTAATTTTAAAAGAAAATATTATATTTGTAGTCATAAATATTTGGCTTACCAATTATATTGTTAGATTTTGGTTATTTTAAAACTAAAATTAACCAAACTTATTTAGACATATAAATTATCTTTTGGATGTTAGTGATTTTTATTCCATCAGTTTTTTGTTTACATGATAATATGAACCATAAATATTTGTGAACTGTCGACAAAACGAAAATATTTGTGAACATTGGTTCAGTTTTTCTAGTTTGGTTTTTGGTAAAACACCAAAGACTAGTTACATGAATAAGCTTGTAGCTTGTGAAATCGAGTGTGATTTTGAATGATTCCTTTCAGCTGGGTTATGTAACATTGTTGATTTTAAAAAATGGGTTGATTATGTTTTTCCGTTGCAAGTTTCAATATTTTTCTCTTCATTTTTCTGTTAATGTTTCTTCTGAGAGTACAAGCACATCCTGACATGTCAATGTTCCTTTGATTGGAAAAATGTGCAGAGAGCGCGCATAGTCAATTGTTTATAACACCATGTCTAATCAGCAATTGAGCATACAACCATATGCTAACATAAATAAAGACTGTCTTGGTTCTAAAAGGTCTAATTTTCATATCTTAGTACCAGATGATGACAAGGAAGATGATGTGGTGTTCCTTAGAGAAACATTACAGTCAGAGAGTGGACATTGTCCATCAAAGCGACAGAGAGTCGAAGCACCAATAGAGTTGGAAAGTGATGAGCATACCAAACGCGAGGGGAGGCTAATAATGCTGACACAACAGTGCATCAGGAAAAGCGTAAAAAGAGAGATGTCTCACAGGTGGAACGTTTTACAGAAAAAGAGACAAAAATGCTTAGAAAGAGTCTCCACGAGAGAAGTTTTGAGCTCAAGGATACTGAAACATGTCAATTGTGTGGCGAACGCCTACTCTTGGTTCCAGCACCACCACTCTACTGCTCGTTTTGCAACTGCCGCATCCAAGACAAATCTCCATACTACATCCCCAAGGATTCAATAACCGGTGCACAACATCTAATTTGTAATCCTTGTTACCCTCACTGTAGAAGCAAGTTCATATTATATGGAGTCAGTATCATAAAAGCCAATATGCTTAAATATTAAATAACTCAGACAATTAAGACACAGAAGATGTAAAATTCATCTCTCTCTCTGACTAATGTATTCATTCTCGGTCTTACCTAAGCTAAGCTTTTTTTTTGTTGGAGCAGTGGGTTTGTTGCGAAACTTGCGGGCAATGGCAGCATCAGATATGTTGTCTTTACAATCTTGATAAAGACATTGAAATAACCTTAGACTACATTTCTCCTTATTTCTTGTTAGAGGAGTGTAAGTGTAGCAACAACATGGGAGTTCATGACGATATGGACTTGGGGGCAAAAGATTTGCCTGAAACCATCCTCAGCCACTTTATAGAGAGAAGGCTAACAAGGCGGCTCAAAGAAGAAAGAAAGCAAACTGCAACAGCCACAGGAAAGAGCATTGATGATGTAAGAATATTGATGTTGTTTCCTAAGGTGTGGTTTGCAACGTATTGCATACTAAACATGTTACTTTTCCTTTCTAGGTATCAGTACCAGGTGATCTTACTCTCAGGGTTGTGTTCTCAGCTGCCAAAATGTCTCATGTCAACAAAACATTTGCGGATTTTCTTCACAATGAACACTATCCTAGTGGATTCCCTTACAGATCCAAGGTGCATGGGATTTCATTTTCTTTACTAAGTTTTAAGTAGTATTAGGGACAAAATCCCACGTCATAAGTTGGAAAGGATCCACTTATCACTAATTGGTTTTATAAGCAATAATTAATATCAATATTTTACATTAAGAATTTGCATCCATTTAGCCATGATACCATTTTCTACCATGAAAGTAATTGTTAGTAATAGGTTGGTTGATTATATATCATTTATACACTATTTTAAGATTCTTTTAAATTGTTGTTTGGTTTTCGATTCGGTTTTCTAGTTTTCACTTCTTTCGGATGTATATAGATATATAGGGGTATTTATAAAATCAATTTTCAGTTTAATTTTCGTTTTTGGTTTGATTCGGTTAACAAAATCAAAAAATTGGCTAATAACAAAAGACATATTGTCATGTTTGGTTCCAGTTTAGTTCTAGAATTTCAGTAATTTTGGATAATTCAGATAAAAATATCAGCTAACCCGAGTTTTAAAGGGTAATTCTGATATATTTTAGATAAATATAATTTAATAATTTGAACTTTTTGGTAATTTTTTAAAAAATATTAGATATTTACGGACATAAATATTTGGCTTACCAATTATATTGTTAGGTTTTGGTTATTTTAAAACTAAGTTTAACCAAACTTATTTAGACATATAAATTATATTTTGGATGTTTAGGTAATGATTTTCATTCCACGAGTTCTTTTATACATGATAATATGAACCATAAATATTTGTGAACTGTAGACAAAACGAAACTATTTGTGAACATTGGTTCAGTTTTTCTAGTTTGGTTTTTGGTAAAACACGAAAGATTAGTTACATGAATAAGCTTGTAGCTTGTGAAATCGAGTGTGATTTTGAATGATTCATTTCAACTGGGTTATGTAACCTTGTTGATTTTAAAATATAGCTTGACTATGTTTTTCTATTGCAAGTTTCAATATTTTTCTCTTCTTTTTTCTGTTAATGTTTCTTCTGAGAGTACAAGCACATCCTGACATGTCAATGTTCCTTTGATTGGAAAAATATGTAGGGAGCAAGCAGAGTCAATTTTTTATATATAGTTCGATCATGATGCCTGAATTTTACAAAGGTGTAATGCCTCCAAATCTTAACATCATGCCTAATCAGCAGTTGAGCATACAACCATATGCTAACATTAATAAAGCGTGTCCTGGTTCCAAAAGGTCTAATTATCATATCTTAGTACCATATGATGACAAGGAAGAGAATGTGGTGTTCCTTAGAGAAACATTATAGTGAGAGAGTGTACATTAATTGTCCATCAGAGCGTCAAAGAGTCGAAGCACCAATAAAGTTAGAAAGTGATGAACAGACTAAACGCGAGGGGGAAGCTAATAATGCTGACGCAACAGTACATCTGGAAAAGCGTAAAAAGAGAGATGTTTCACTGGTGGAACATTTTACAGAAGAAGAGATTAAAATGCATATAAAGAGTCTCCACGAGGGAAGTATTGAGCTTATGGATACTGAAACATGTCAAGGATAGAAATATTATCTAACCCGGATTTTGAAGGGTAATTCTGAAATATTTTAGATAAATATAGTCAAATAATTTGATTTTTTTTGGTAATTTTTAAGGAAAATATTAGATATTTATAGACATAAACAATTGGCTTACCAGTTATAATTTTAGGTATTGGTTATTTCAAAATTAATTTTAACTAAACTTAGTTAGATATATAAATTATATTTTGGATGTTCATGTAATGATTTTCTTTCCATCAGTTTTTTTGTATACATGATAATATAAACTATAAATATTTGTGAACCGTCGACAAAACAAAACTATTTGTGAACATTGGTTCAGATTTTATAGTTTGGTAAAACACCAAAGCCTAGTAACAGGAATAAGCATGTAGTTTGTAGCCTGTGAAATCGAGTGTGATTTTGAATGATTCCATTAAGATTGGTTATGCGTCCATGTTGATTTTAAAACATGACTTGACTATGTTTTTCCGTTGAAAGTTTCAATATTTTTCTCTTCTTTTTTTCTGTTAATGTTTCTTCTGAGAGTACAAGCACATCCTGACATTTCAATGTCCCTTTGATTGGAAAATATGCAGGGAGCGCGCATATTCAATTGTTAATATATAGTTCGAATTCAATGCCTAAATTTTACAAAGGTGTGATGCCTCCAAAACTTAACACCATGCCTAATCAGCAGTTGAGCATACAGCCATATGCTAACCATAAATAAAGACTGTCTCAGTTCCAAAAGGTCTAATTATCATATCTTAGTACCAGATGATGACAAGGAAGAGGATGTGGTGTTCCTTATAGAAACATTTCAGTCAGGGAGTGGACATTGTCCATCAAAGCGACAGAGAGTCGAAGCACCAGTAGAGTTGGAAAGTGATGAATAGACCAAATGCGAGGGGGAGGCTAATGATGTTGACACAAAAGTGCATCAAGAAAAGCGTATAAAGAGAGATGTCTCACTGGTGGAACATTTTACAGAAGAAGAGATTAAAATGCATATAAAGAGTCTCCACGAGGGAAGTATTGAGCTCAAGGATACTGAAACATGTCAATTGTGTGGTGAAGGCCTACTCTTGTTTCCAGCACCACCACTCTACTGCTCGTTTTGCAACTGCCGCATCCAAGACAAATCTCCATACTACATCCCCAAGGAAACAATAAGCGGTGCACGATATCTAATATGTAATCCTTGTTACCCTCACTGCAGAAGAAAGTTCATGTTATGTGGAGTCAGTATCATAAAAGCCAATATGCTTAAATATAATAATAACTCAGACAATCAAGACACAAAAGATTTAAAGTGCATCTCTATCTCTGACTACATGTATTCATTCTCAGTCTTACCTACATTAAGCTATTTTTTGTTGGATCAGTGGGTTTGTTGCGAAACTTGCGGGCAATGGCAACATCAGATATGTGGTCGTTACAAACTTGGTAAAGACATTGAAAAAAACTTAGACTACATTTGTCCATATTTCTTGTTAGAGGAGCGTAGGAGTAGCAACAACATGGGAATTCATGACAATATGGACTTGGGGGGCGAAAGATTTGCCTGAAATCATCCTCAGCCACTTTATAGAGAGAAGGCTAACAAGGCGGCTCAAAGAAGAAAGACAGCAAACTGCAACAGCCACAGGAAAGATCATTGATGATGTAAGAATATTGATGTTGTTTCCTGAAGTTTGGTTTGCAACGTATTACATAGTAAACATGTTACTTATCTTTTCCAGGTATCAGTACCAGATGATCTTACTCTCAGGTTCGTGTTCTCAGCTGACAAAATGTCTCATTTCAACAAAACATTTGCTGATTTTCTTCAAAATGAACATTATCCTAGTGAATTCCCTTACAGATCCAAGGTGCATGGGATTTAATTATCTTTACTAAGTTTTAAGTAGTAGTAGGGACAAAATCCCACGTCGTAAGTTGGAAAAGATCCACTTATCACCAATTGTTTTATAAGAAATAATTAATGTCAATATTTTACATTAAGAATTTGCATTTATGTAGCCATGATACCATTTGCTACCGTGAAAGTAATTGTTAGTAATAGTTTGGTTGATTATATATCATTTATACACTATTTAAGATTCTTTTATTGTTGTTTGGTTTTCGGTTCGGTTTTCTAGTTTTCATTTCTTTCGGATGTATATAGATATATAGGGGTATTTATAAATTTGGTTTTCAGTTTAATTATCGTTTCTGGTTTGATTCGGATAACAAAATCGAAAAATTGACTAATAATAAAAGACATCTTGTCGTGTTTGGTTCCAGATTAATTCTAGAATTTTCGTATTTTTGGATAATTCAGATAAAAATATCAGCTAAACCGGGTTTTAAAGGGTAATTTTGATATATTTTAGATAAATCTATTTTAATAATTTGATATTTTGGTAATTTTTAAGGAAAATATTAGCTATTTACGGACAAAAATATTTGGCTTACCAATTATATCATTAGGTTTTGGTAATTTTAAAACTAAGTTTAACTAAACTTATTTAGACATACAAATTATATTTTGGATGTTCAGGTAATGATTTTCATTCCATGAGTTTTTTATACATGATAATATGAACCATAAATATTTGTGAACTGTTGACAAAACGAAAATATTTGTGAACATTGGTTCAGTTTTTCTAATTTGGTTTTTGGTAAAACACCAAAGACTAGTTACATGAATAAGCTTTTAGCTTGTGAAATCGAGTGTGATTTTGAATGATTCCTTTCAGCTGGGTTATGTAACCTTGTTGATTTTAAAACATGGCTTGACTATGTTTTCCGTTGCAAGTTTCAATATTTTCTCTTCTTTTTTCTGTTAATGTTTCTTCAGAGAGTACAAATACATCATGACATGTCAATGTTCCTTTGATTGGAAAAATGTGTAGGGAGCAAGCAGAGTCAATTGTTTATATATAGTTCGATCTTGATGCCTGAATTTTACAAAGGTGTAATGCCTCCAAATCTTAACACCATGCCTAATCAGCAGTTGAGCATACAACCATATGCTAACATTGATAAAGAGTGTCTTGGTTCCAAAAAGTCTCATTATCATATCTTCGTACCAAATGATGACAAGGAAGAGGATGTGGTGTTCCTTAGAGAAACATTATAGTCAGAGAGTGCACATTGTTCATCAAAGAGACAGAGAGTCGAAGCACCAATAGAGTTGGAAAGTGATGAACAGACCAAACGCGAGGGGAGGCTAATAATGCTGTCACAACAGTGCATCAGGAAAAGCGTATAAAGAGAGATGTCTCATTGGTGGAACGTTTTACAGAAGAAGAGATTAAAATGCATATAAAGAATCTCCATGAGGAAAGTATTGAGCTCAAGGATACTAAAACATGTTAATTGTGTGGCGAAGGCCTACTCTTATTTCCAGCACCACCACTCTACTGCTCGCTTTGCGATCGCCGCATCCAAGACAAATCTCCATACTACATCCCCAAGGAAACAATAAGCGGTGCACAACATCTAATATGTAATCCTTGTTACCTTCACTGTAGAAGCAAGTTCATATTATGTGGAGTCAGTATCATAAAAGCCAATATACTTAAATATATTTCATTAAAAAATTGCTGAAAGCCTAATAACAACAAGACTAACCAAGTCAGAGCAGAGACTTTCTCTTTCAACTTCTTTCTTTGTCTTCTCCACTTGCGCGCGAAACAAGCAGAGTAAATAATTTGAATCTGATTAAGGTTCGTCTGCCTTCTTTCTCGATTTAGGGGTTTTTCTGAGAATGCATGTCATATCTAATTAAGGTATCATGATCGTTCCTTGTGGCTTCAAATATTAGGGTTTCAAAATAAGATTTTGGGGATTATGTTTCAATGTTTCATCAATTTTGGGTTTGTTTTGTTTAATGATGATATATTAAAAATACATATTTCCCTATCAATAGGACCAACATTGAGTATAATCGATTATGGATCAGATTTAATTGCATTTATGTAGCCATGGTACCATTTTCAAGTTGATTGATTTATACACTATTTAGGATTCTTTTAATTTTTTTTTGTTTTCGTTCGGTTTTCTAGTTTTCATTTCTTTCAGATGTATATATATATATAAATCAATTTTTAGTTTAATTTTTGTTTTTTGGTTTGATTCGGATAACAAAATCCAAAATTGGCTAATAATAAAAGACATCTAGTCAAGTTTGGTTCCAGTTTAGATCTAGAATTTCAGTAGTTTTGGATAATTCAGATTAAAATATCAACTAACTCGGGTTTTGAAGGGTGATTCTGATATATTTTTGATAAATATATTCAAATAGTTTGATTCTTTTATAATTTTTAAGGAAAATATTAGATATTTACGGACATAAACATTTGACTTACCAATTATATTTTTAGGTATTGGTTATTTGAAAACTAAGTTTAACTAAACTTATTTAGATATATAAATTATATCTTTGATGTTAAGGTAATGATTTTCATTCCATCAGTTTTTTGTACACATGATAATATGAACCATAAATATTTGTGCACTGTCGACAAAAAGAAAATATTTTTGTGAACATTAGTTCAGTTTTTCTAGTTTGGTTTTTTGTAAAACACCAAAGTCTAGTTAAATGAATAAGTTTGTAGCTTTTGAAATCGAGTGTCATTTTGAATGATTTTTTATTCAGTTGGGTTTTGTATCCTTGTTGATTTTGTTATCATTGTCTAGTATAAACAAGCTAAACATGGCTTGACTATGTTTTTCTGTTGCAAGTCTCAATATTTTCTCTTCTTTTTTTCTGTTAATGTTTCTTCTAAGAGTACAAGCACATCCTGACATGTCAATGTTCATTTGATTGAAACAATGTGCAGGGAGCGCGCAGAGTCAATTGCTTATATATAGTTCGATCTCGATGCCTGAAGTTTACAAAGGTGTGATGCCTCCAAATCTTAACACCATGCCTAATCAGCAGTTGAGCATACAACCATATGCTAACATTACTAAAGAATGTCTTGGATCCAAAAGGTCTAATTATCATATTTTAGTACCAGATGATGACAAGGAAGAGGATGTGGTGTTCCTTAGAGAAACATTATAGTCAGAGAGTGGACATTGTTCATCAAAGTGACAAAGAGTCGAAGCATCAATAAGGTTGGAAAGTGATGAACAAACCAAACGCGATGGGGAGGCTAATAATGATGACACAACAGTGCCTCTGAAAAAGCGTAAAAAGAGAGATGTCTCACTGGTGGAACGTTTTACAGAAGAAGAGATAAAAATCCATATAAAGAATCTCCACGAGGGAAGTATTGAGGTCAAGGATACTGAAACATGTCAATTGTGTGGCGAAGGCCTACTCTTGTTTCCAGCACCACCACTTTACTGCTCGCTTTGCAACCTCCGCATCCAAGACAAATCTCCACACTACATCCCCAAGGAAACAATAAGCGGTGCACAACATCAAATCTGTAATCCTTGTTATCCTCACTGTAGAAGCAAGTTCATGTTATGTGGAGTCAGTATCATAAAAGCCAATATGCTTAAATATAATAATAACTCTGACAATCAAGACACATAAGATGTAAAGTTCATCTCTCTCTCTGACTACATGTATTCATTCTCAGTCTTACCTAAGCTAAGCTATTTTTTATTGGAGAAGTGGGTTTGGTGCGAAACTTGCGGGCAATGGCAGCATTAGATATGTGGTCTTTATAATCTTGATAAAGACATTGACAAAACCTCAAACTACATTTTTCCTTATTGCTTGTTAGGAACGTAATAGTAGCAATAACATGGAAGTTCATGACAATACGGACTTGGGGCGAAAGATTTGCCTGAAACCATCCTCAGCCACTTTATAGAGAGAAGGCTAACGAGACAGCTCAATAAAGAAAGACACCAAACTGCAACAGCCACTGCAAAGAGCATTGACTATGTAAGAATATTGATGTTGTTTCCTGAGGTTTGGTTTGCAACGTACTGCATACTAACTTGTTACTTTTCCTTTCTAGGTATCAATACCAGATGATATGACTCTCAGGTTTGTGTTCTTAGCTGACAAAATGTCACACGTCAACAAAAAAATTGCGGATTTTTTTCACAATGAACACTATCCTAGTGAATTCCCTTACAGATCCAAGGTGCATGGGATTTCATTTTCTTTACTAAGTTTTAAGTAATATTAGGAACAAAATTCCACGTCGTAATTTGAAAAGGGTCCACTAATTGGTTCTAGTTTTTAATTTCAT
>CAJHQP010002972.1:0-32500 GCA_905132765.1 Moricandia arvensis | reverse complement strand
CAACCAATCGAGCTCGCTCATCAACGTAAGTTCCGTCAGGTCTTAGATATGTTTTCTTCAACACAACAACAAAAAAAGTCTTGTTGTTTGCTTCCTACTAACAATAACAATATATAGAAAATAAATAATACAAAATTATCAGAAACTAAGAATGAAAATATATATTACCAGCACATCTGAACATTGGCATATGAACAAGGACCCGCTCTATGTCGATGTCCACCTAAACCATTGCGATCAGACAATCGAGAAGCACAGGCACTAGCACTCGTTTTTTTTTCTGGCCTTTGGTGTTTCCCAATGAGCTCGAATAATGGTCCAATAGTCTGGCGAAATCCAGTCAGGATTTACTCCTAACTTTGCAGCACTTACTGTTTATTTGAGGCGATAGGCATCAAGTTTCTTAAGCTCTTTTTCAACTGAAAAATTGATCTAAGCATCCAAGTTGAACTTTTTTGAAAAAGATTATTGAAAACATGATTAGTTAAGTATAAACCAATACAAAATTATTTATATGAAATGTAAAATAAAACATACCTTAAACAATCGAAAACCATGTTCGTTTATATATTTCATTCATAAACTTTGTTGTTTAGTCAGTTTTTAAGTTTATGCTCTAATCGCCCTTAGGCGTTATAATAAGCCGTTTACAAGGCTCTCTGGTCTGCTTCTCTATTGTTCATCAAGGTGTTTTTGGTTTCTCATAGAGGCGGGTCTCCATGGATCAAGGCTAAAGGTCTCTATATGGCATCTGTTCATCTTTGTGGACAGAGGATAGTTATTGGTTTACTCTAGTTTTCGTATCCTAAACAGAGATATAAAGCTATTCGTTTTTTTATTCTTGTCAATAAAATTATCGGATCAGATTGTTAGCCATTCACATATAGCAGTATGGGATCAATTAAGAGATTACATTATTTCATATGGAAAATGTCAAGGGAAATGGAATCAAGTATGAAGAGGATGATGATCCGATCCAGCTCACAGATCAAGCGGATGACAATCAGATTTATGAGTATGGTTTGTCTCTTATTGGCAAAATTTTCAATCCAAAAAAAAGAAGCAAATCCTCATAAACCCATTGGTTACATGTCTCAAACAGTGGGGTATGCAAAACAAAATCACAGCGAGCAACCTAAAAGATGGTTGTTTTCTCTTCAATTTTGCGAATGAACAAGATCTAAAGTCAGTCCTCACTCTTGGTATGTTCCATTACAACTATTGTATGTCCGTACTGGAGCGTTAGGAACCGATAGTTGATATTGACTATCTTTGGCCAATACCATTTTGGATAAAAATAATGGGGATTCCCTTACATCTTTATACAGAGTCTAACCCTTATGGTATTGGTCAAAAGCTAGGTCATGTTAAGAAAGTAAAAATAACATAAGGGAAACTTTTGGTTATCATGGATACCAGAAAATCCCTAAGGTTCTCTCAAAAGATAATGTTCGAGAATGGTGAGGAAGTGACCATTCAAATAAAGTATGAAATACTTTTCAAACATTTTTCTTATTTCAGTTTTTTAACCCACGAGCGAAACTCTGAAGGAAGCGGACATAAGAGCTGAGCTACTGAAACGAAAGGTCAATGTTTTTGACCAAGTTCAGCCTCCAATTGACGAGGATCGTTCCTTGAGCCAGTCTCGGGCTGATGAAGCTACTGATCATAAGAAAGCAAGCAACCAAGGGTCTTGGTATGATCGGTACACCTCATGCCTCTAGAGAACCTCCTATAGCTCAAGGGATACTCGTTTTTCTAATGATTTCTACAAGCGGGCTTATCACCCTTATTCTAATCGGA
Organism: Moricandia arvensis; assembly: GCA_905132765.1. Lineage (NCBI taxonomy): Eukaryota > Viridiplantae > Streptophyta > Magnoliopsida > Brassicales > Brassicaceae > Moricandia > Moricandia arvensis. The sequence goes on along the minus strand of CAJHQP010002972.1, from coordinate 30,697 downwards.
TGGAAGAGAAAATTATGGTATAGCGAAGAGTACCCAGTCCCCCTGGACACTAAAGGTTCAGCACCTGAACATGAGTTAATTATGGCTTCATCTCAGGATTAGTTGTGGATCATTGGATGATCAAAGAAATCGCTGCAAAATCGTCCACCTCTTTGAGTATGTCAAACATTTTGAAAAACGAGAATTCCCAAACAAAAATGGAGATCATCGGGTTCTTGAGACAAACATCATCTTCCATTCGTTTAAAATTGCAAGTAAAATTGTATCTCCTATGGATGATAATCAAGATTTTCTCCCACTATCAGACGCCCTTATTATTGGTGCACTCCAATGGCCACGGTTTCGATGGGATGGATGAACATGTGGATCCTGATGGAAATGGTTTGGACCTAATGGTGTTGGAATGGGATGACCTTTTGGGTGAGGAGTTATAAAAACTAAATTCAAATGATTCACCCATGCTCACAAATCCTTCATCAGCACTTGTAAATGTCCAAACTTATGAGCCCGTACTCAGTTTCGAACAAGATTTCCTCAGGAAAGAGTACAACGAAGGTAACAAGAAGTGTTTCCAAAGCGATTTTCATTGATGGAGGTCAACAAGATCAACTGTAGAACCTTTGTTGGGGTTCTCAAAGACTTAGAGGAACAAGATCAGATGATGCTGGAAATGGTTAATCTTGTGGTTCTCGTAACCATAATAACAACAATTTAAGGGAGTAGAACTTAGTCACAAAAAATCAGAAGAAAGGTTTGGTGAATTCCAAAAATCGGCCCGACTTTCATCCATGAAGACGCTCAGTTGGAACTATCGAGGGATAGGAAACAACCTCAAGTTCAACTCATCACTGTGATGTGTCAGAAGCATCATCTAAGACTTTTGTTCCTTTCCGAGACAAAGAATAGGAAGTCGCTGTTGCAAACCATTAATGCGGACATAGGTTTTGAAAAGTTGTTTACCGTTGAGCCACTTGGCCAAAGCGGAGGTTTAGCATTGTTTTTTGTGGATGATTTTCAAGTTGATGTTATATTTTCAGATAACTTGATGATTGATGTTTCTACAATCATTATTGGAACAAAGTATATATGACATTTTCTTCATTTGCTTTTGTTGACCCTATCTTAGAGCGTAGGGATCTTGTCTATGAACGCCTTATGCGTTTTTCTATAATAAAAGATGTTGGTTCATGACTGGTGAGTTTGATGAAATAATGGGAGATGATGAAAAAGAAGGAGGTAGAAGCCGCTCTGATAGCTCTTTCCTACCTTTCAAACAAATGATAACCAATTGTGGGATGTTGGAATTTCCATGTTCTGGCAATTTGTTGTCTGGGTCGGTAAAACAGAACAAACTACAGTGAGATGTCGTCTGGATCATGTGCTTGGAATGAAAAATGGCATGAAAAGTTTCCACACTCTTCAGTTAATTATGGGGCTTGGATCGTCGTCCAGTTATTGTATCACATCCTAAAACCTATAAAGTAATCATATATCATTTGGATTCATATTATATTGGTTTGGTTCGGATATGTATGAAGTTAAAACCAAAATTTAAAATCAAAACATAAAAAATAAATACTTATTTATATAGAATTAGATATTTAAGGTACCTATTTAGATTTTAGATAATAATTTTTAGATATCATTTGAAATAAATATAGAACTGAATATGTAAAGTACATATTTTTGTTTCAAGTATTTATATTTCTGATTAATTTGGACATTCTGATCAGTTTTGGGTTTCATGTTCTGGTTCAGCTAATAATACTTCGGATTTGGATATGTATTGTACCATCCTACAAGATCCATTCTGGTAGTTCTTACATATAAAACCAGATAAAGATAGGATTTTCTGGTTAGGGTTTGGTTCGGACTTTAGTTACAAGTTTTATGCTCATGCTTACATTAAATAAATAGAAAATGTTGTTATATAAAGTTTTCACCAAAAAAATATTCCGATCTTTAAAAGTGCGGGTTAAAATCTAGTTTACTTATTAATTTTGATAAGGAAGATATCCTCACTGTGAATTGATGTAGGACCGAAGAATATAGTCGGCTTAATCTTTTGAAGGCAGAAACGATAAAATAAATTTTATGCCAAACAAAATAATTTGCGAGCATTGAATCACTTTTTCAACTTCAATAATGCTACTTTTGTTAAGCTCTTTTTTCTGGGGTCTCACATATCACCTAAACTTATATGTATACGTCTAATCGAATAGAAAAATGATATATAATTATTTGTCACATAAATAATACTGGGTGGACCACCCGCAAGCATGTACGAATATTAATATTATAATTAGATTGATGTTTATATATCCTGATACATATATATATATATATATATATATATATAGTATGATGTTTATGATGTAAAATTCATATATTACATATATAACAATTATTATTAATGAATCAGAAGAACATGACTTTTTGTCTTTATGATCACTCTGTCTCTCTTAGTATATCTCTCTCAATCTCATCGATATCCTTACACCTTCACTTTCATCCTCTCTCTCTCTCTCTCTCTCTCTCTCTCCCACTTTCTTCCTCTCTCTCCATATCTCTCTCTCTTTCTCTTCCTCTCTATCTATCTTTCTCCTCTCCATCTATATATATATATATATATATATATATATATATATCATTTCATTACTATCTCCCTCCCTCTCCCCATCTCTTTCCCTCTCTTCCTCCTATCTCTCTCGCTCCTTCTCTTCCTCTCTTTATATCTTTCTCCTCGCCATATATCTCTCTCTCCCTCTTTCTGCCTCATTTCTTTTTTTTCTTTACATATATCTCTCTCCCCCTTCTTTGTCACTCATTTCATTTTCTTTATATATCTCTCTTCTATCTCACTCACTCACTCCTCTCTCTCTCTCTCTCTATCTCTCTCTTTATCTCTCTCCCAGTTTCTCCCTCCCTCTCCCTATCCATTTCCCTCTCTTCCTCTCTATCTATATTTTTCCTCGCCTTAGATCTCTTTCCCTCTCTCTCATTTGGTTTTTCTTTTCATATCTCTCTGTAACGTGCACTCGGGCAGCTCTATCAAATGAGGCCTTGCATCTTCAGTGAATGACCAAAATCGTCCCTCCTTCAGCCATCCCCCACTCGTCAGATGTGCCTCGTCCATGTAGGCTATCTCACCAACTATCAAAACTCCCTGACGACTGATCTCAAGGCGTGTAAAGATGGGTATCATAAGGCTACCAATTGTTTCCTTCTTCATGTCAGTTCCCTTGAATGGTTTTCTCTTTAGTGAGATCAGGTGCTCTATGGAAACTGCTCCCAAGTTCACCAACTGATCCTCAGCTGGTGGATAGATAAGCTTTGTGTCAATCTCAACCAAGTCTCTGATCGACTGGTACAACAATGTAAGCTCCTTCACCCTCAGCTTGTTCGCCTCCATCTTGCAAAACAGATTGTTGGCAAGAACCTTGAGGAAGTTAGAGCAAAGTAGGGTGGCGAATGTCAATCTAGGTAGCAGCACTGGAGTCAAAAGGTCCTATGGCTATCAGTCCCCAAAAGGCAGTCTGGCCAAGGAAATACAAGGATGGAGCAGCTGAGGTTATCATCGTTCTGGAATCCGTAGATCTCACATAGCTCAAGAATTAGGATCCTATATCTGATGCCTCTGATGAAGAAGTTCAGTGTAGCCTCGTTTTCCCTATTCACCCTCTCGCTTTTGTACGTCACCTAAATCCTGGCCATGAATTGTCTAACCAAATCAGGGTAGAGGGCATATGGCTTAGTGGCCAATCCCCAGCTCTCTCATCATGTCCCTCAAATAAGCTCGGAACCCCAACTTCCTCAGAACGTCAATGTAGACGAACCTTGTGGCCTCAATGGTAACGCCTCTCTAGGCGTTGTAGTGCAAAGTGTCAAAGTCATCCAAGTCATCATATACTGTTCTATGAGTGCACTCTCCCGATGCTACGGCAAGTCGGGGATCAAGATAATTGACAGCGTATGGGTTAAGGTCTATGTTCTTAATAATGCAATCAATCAAATTAACCCTACAAACTACTCTTGCCAAAAGAGGTCAAATTGTAGTACTTAGGGACCAAATCCACAGAGAATGAGGGCACACAATAGATTTCTAACACTCTAGTGGTTAAGCTAGGCAATCTATAAATATTGGTTTTGATTGTAAGTTTATCAGAAATAGGAAATTATCTAACATACTAAAGCAAATACAAATATGGAAGAGCGATATATCTAGGATTTCAGGCAAGTGAATTATAATGGATAGGAGGATCTAGGAAATTATTAATATGTGAGAACAATAAATGTTAACTAGTCTGACCCTCTCTTGTCTCAACTCTCGTATGCGGACAGAGAAATGCACTGTCGATCGACGGGTACTGCTTGATGTCGATCCACGCTAATAAGACAGGAAGTTCGTCCACTATGCTAATTAGACCAGCTCTCGCATGCATCTAACAACCTAGTTCAATGAAATCGATTCTAGCACAGAACCTACTCTCGTAGTTGTCAATGTCCTAAGTTCAGGTTCGTAGTTAGCTACTCTTAAATGCAAGCATTAAACACAATTTGAATGATTGATACTACTTCATCTTAGCAATTCTATTTTCAGGCTAATTCATCAGTACCATTATGAACCCTAAGTCAAACATGTGAATTACTCAGACATGATCAAAGAAAACATGATGAAATTAATAATATAATGCATAGAATAATAAATAGGCTTACAATACAGATCTACAAAGAAGTTCAGATCTTCTCCCCTAAACTACTAAAAAGCTCAATTCAAGAAAACTAAAAGCTATAAATTAACACGTGGTGTTCTGCCTAAACAATGGCAGAACCCATATAAACTAGGTAAAAACTCGTCCAGGGGCTTTCTCGTAATTTGTCTTGACTTGGGTTAAAGTTGGCTAATACTCTGCGAGTGCACCGTCGATCGACAACAAGGATGCTTTGTCGATCGATTGTCATGCTTGACTTCGACTCGTACTTAGCTGAATGTGAACAGCTATTGGATATCTCTTCTCAATACTCTAACAAGCTCCATGATCTTCATAATGCCCCAAAACGTTCCTGGACCTATAAAGACTTTAAAACACAGCCCAAATACACATAATATACTCCAAATAGGGTCCAAATGATGGTCTAAAACTGGTAAATAATAAGGTATATCAACTCCCCCAGACTTAACCGTTTGCTTTTCCTCAAGCAAAACAAAGGTATCCTGTGAAAGAGGTTTGAAAAGTGAGGACTCACAAAGGTAGCCGTTTGCTTGACAACTTCTTGTCTGTTGTAAGTTGATGTGTCTGGTCTGGCTCTACCAATGTCTTATGTATACTCTGGCAAACATAGATTGTTAAGGTATCAAACTAGGTTCAGGTGAAGCTTATCTATGATTGTTTAGATCTGATCCACTGTTAACCTTTGATCTTAACTAGTGATATGGTTCGATGTTCTACTTGTTCGCAAACTATAAGATCGCACACACAGAACTGTTTACCCGGTGTTCACCGCACTTCTCCAAATCGGAGAAGCCGCTATTCGTCACCGGGGCTAGACTATTGCTAGCAATCCACTATGTATAGATCTTACACAATGGAGATGATATCTCAGCTGATATTGTCTTGTTTCTTTACAGGTATTACAAGCACCTATACAAGACAATCACCGGAGAGGAGTACCACAGCGACGGCGATGAAGACGACTCGCTGTCAGCTTCTGAGTCCTCTGACGAAGACTTGCCGCCGTGAACCGGAGAAAGACAGATGACCTCAAGAGCTGTGATCACTACTGGATCTCTCTAATCTCGATCGTCTTTCTCCTTCCTCTGTGTATACTTCTCTCTCTCTAGCTCGATCTTCTCTCTTCTGTTACTCTCTGTTCTTCTCTCATTATGTAGAAGACGATCGTAACAAACCGTGGGCCCCTTGTTGTAACAGACTCTTTTTCTGTTAGCCCACCCAGCTCTGAAACGAGCTCAGAGTGTTTCTGAATAGCCCATTAAGCAGCTAGACTATAACCTGGCCCATCAGACTAAACAAGGCCCGACCTAGATAGACAATACCTCACAAATCTCCACCTTTGTCGCATTAGGTCGACGAAAATCCCTTTTCTGTTCTGTCTGAACTGAACCCTAGCTTCCCATCGAAACACCATCAAATTGACCATGATCAAACCAGCTTCGACATCCTTTTCTCCCGTAAGCTCAGACGAGTCAAACGACGAACCTTACCCTCCACCGATTAATCTTCAGAAGAGCCCTGAACTTGAAACTTGTCCGTCTCCTGACCCCCTTCTCCACTTTCCAGTGAGAACACCATCGCCAACACTTACTCTACCAGAAGATTATCAGCTTCCTGAGCCTTCTAACTCTTTGAAGCATTCTGTAGATCTGGCTCCCCAGACCCAGCCGAAACCTTCTGCCCTCGAGATCTGTGAGTATCCCAACCTCGATGTATACAGATTTATGCTCTCCTGTGAACAACTTATAATAAGTTTTTACAGATAACGAGCACCTTAACCTGTTTGGAGACAAACCGAGAACTCTCTCGTAAGTCTTGTTAACCATCCTTTCCTCTTTTGTTAGTCAAACTTGTTGTCTTATCAGTAGAACAAGATACTAACACCCTTGTCTTCTGATGATTTATGTACCCCCTTGGACGAGACGGCCAAACAACAGAACCATCTCGGAGTACATCTCAGCTCGATCAGGCAATGACCCCGAGCGTTACGAGACACTTCTCGAACGCATTTCCAGGTAACGATTTCGTCAACATATCAGCAGGATTTAGAGTAGTGTGAATTTTAAGAACCTTGACTAGCCCAACCTCGATAATGTCTCTGATGAAATGAATCTTGTTAGCAATGTGTTTTGTTCGATCATGATGAACTGAATTCTTTGCCAAACAAATAGCGCTTTGGGAATCACAGTGAAGTTTAAAACACTCTGAATCAAATCCCAATTCACAACAGAATTCCCTTAGCCATAGACCTTCCTTAGTCGCTTCTGACAGAGCCATATACTCTGCTTCTGTTGTAGACAATGCTACCACATGTTGCAATGATGATCGCCAACTAACCGTGTTCCCACCAACCTGAAACACATATCCTGATACTGACCTTCGCTTGTCGAGATCAGTAGAATAGTCTGAATCACAAAATCCCTCTATCTCAAAGTGTTCTGACTTTGAAAATGTTAAACAAATCTCCTTTGCACCTTGTAGATACTTAAGTACCCACTTAACAGCTTCCCAATGACTCCTGCTAGGTTTAGACATGAATCTGCTAACAAGACCAACAGCAAAAGCCAAATCAGGTCTAGATCCCACCATAGCATACATCAAACTCCCAACTGCGCTGGCATATGGCACTGACTCCATGACTTTTGATTCTGCCAACCATTCCTCCTCGGTCAAACTTTTAAGTTTAAACTGTGAATTTGTAGGAGTTATAACCGGTTTGCAGAGATCCATCCCAAAAGTCTTTAACATCTGTTCAATATACCTCTTCTGAATCAGTTTAAGTGTTCCCCTTTTTCTGTCACGGATAATATCCATTCCCAGAATCCTGGATGCTGACCCAAGGTCCTTCATTTCAAATTCAGAACTTAAACTTTCTTTTAAGACTCGAATTTCTTCCTTGCTCCTTGCTGCAATCAGCATATCATCTACATATAACAGTAGATATATGCAACTTAGAGTACCTTCTTTCTTCATGTAGACACACGGGTCTTTGATACATCTTTGAAAACCAAGAGTCTTAATGAAAGAATCAAATATTAAGTTCCACTGCCTTGGAGACTGTTTGAGTCCGTATAGAGACTTCTTTAGGAGACATACTTTCCCTTCATCGCCTTTCTTTATAAACCCTTCTGGCTGTTCCATATAAATGGTTTCATCAAGATTCCCATGTAAGAAAGCCGTTTTAACATCCATCTGTTCGAGTTCAGCATCAAAATTCACCACATAGGATAGAATTATCCGTATTGAGACATGTTTTACCACTGGTGCAAAAATCTCGTTGTAATCAACTCCCTCAACTTGAGTAAACCCTTTTGCCACCAGTCGTGACTTGTATCTCGGCTCTTCAACACCTGGGATTCCTTCTTTGAGTTTATGAATCCACTTGCTACCAATCACTCTCTGTCGAAGAGGCCTTTCCACAATATCCCAAGTGCGATTCTTATCCAGAGATTCCTTTTCTTCTTTCATAGAAGCCTTCCACTTATCCCAATGTTTACTCTTCATTGCCTCTGCTACAGTTTTAGGCTCATTAACATCCAAATCTGAAGCACACATTAACGCATAAGCCACAAAATCACCACTCTCAAATATAGCTGGAGGTTTTGTCAACCTTCTCGCTCGATCCCTCGCAAGTAGATAATCATCAAGAGATTCCCCGGTAGCTTCAGATTTCTGTTCAGATTCATCTTCTGTATCCTCTGAGTCTGAATCTTCCTTTCTTAATGGAGAAACTCCACCTTCATCATTATATCTCGTATTTGAGTTAGAACCTATTTCCACTGTAGTAATTCCTCTTGAAGGACCCTGAATCAAATCATTACTGAATGTCACCCTTTTCTTCTTAGCATTTGACTCAGTGTCCTTCCTCGCTGGTCTCATATACAGTGAGTTCTCATCAAATACAACATTTCGACTGATCGTTGATTTCCCTTCTTCATCTAACCAAACTCGATAGCCTTTAGTACCCTGAGGATAACCCATGAAGATACCTTTGATGGCCCTTGGACTCATTTTATCCTGAACAATGTGAACATAAGCTACACATCTGAACCTTTTTAAATGACTATACTCCACCTTAACCCCTGACCACACCTCCTCTGGTATTTTAAATCTAATCGAAGCGTTTGGAGTTCGATTTATCAGATACACTGCTGTTGAGGCTGCCTCAGCCCAGAACTTTTTCTCTAGACCAGACTCGGCCAGCATGCACCGAATCTTATCAGCTATTGTCCTGTTCATTCTTTCAGCAACGCCATTCTGTTGTGGAGTATAGGTGCAAGTTCGATGTCTTTTGATCCCAGCTTCTCTACACATCGCATCCATCTGATTGTTACAAAACTCAAGACCATTGTCAGTTCGAAGACATTTAATTCTTTTACCAGTCTGAGTTTCTACCAGTTTCTTCCACTCTGAAATGTTTTCATAAACCTCGTCCTTGGTCTTAATGAACCGGATCCAAACCTTTTTAGAGAAGTCATCAATCAGAGTGAGAAAATACTTACAACCAGACAAGCTTTCCTCATTTGATACTGAGCCCCATAAGTCACTATGAACATATCCGAGAATTTCCTTAGTGACATGTTTAGCAGTAGGGAATGGAAGCTTGTGAGCTTTTCCAAGAACACATTCTTCACAGAAATCCAATGAGTTAACCTCTTTATCCTTTAGATAGCCATTTTTAACCAGAATGTTCATGTTCTTTAAACTCATATGTCCCAATCTTGAATGCCACAGATTTGTAAGATTTGTGTTCTTGATACCAGAATTGACAGCCACATTCACTTCAGCCTTAGAAACCGAACCATCCAGATAGTATAACCCTTCCCTGTAACTTCCGGATAGAACCTTCTTACCACCTTTGGTAAACACAACTCTGAATCCTTCCCCTGCATACGTGCATCCATTCTTTTCGAGTTGACCATATGATATAAGGTTTCTTCCCATTGAAGGCATATATCTGACTTCAGTTAGAACAACTGTTGAGCCATCAGGGTTGATAATCTTGAGCTTCCCTATCCCTTTGACTTCACTGAAAGTGTTATTACCCATCAGGACTTTCCCGCCATCAAGTTCTTTCAAGTCAAATAATACCTCTCGATTTGGTGTTATATGAAATGTGCACCCAGAGTCGAGAACCCACTCCGTCTTTGTGTCTTGAACACTAGCGGTTAGTATCATGGGAAATTCTTCATCATGTGCAACGTTAGCTGCATTTGAGGATCTTTGTTCTTTTCTTTCTGGACATTCTCTTTTGAAATGTCCTTCTTTTCCACAAATCCAGCATTCTCGAGCCTTGACATGATTCTTCCCTTTTGACTTCGACCTGTAGTCCTTACTCTTGGACCTGTGTCTTCCTTGACTCCCTGTTCTTTTCTCATTTCTTCCTCTGGAAACTATCAGCCCTTCCGCATTAGATTTAGAGCGTCTAAGCATTCCTCTTTCTTTAAGCTCGGCTTCCTTAGCGTAAGCTGAGGTTGTTACCTCTTTCACCGTAAGAGTTTCTTTTCCATTTCCATACTTGAGAGTGTGGACAAGAGAGTCATACTGAGGAGGAAGACTTGTCAAGATCTGTATAGCTTGATCTTCATCTGAGATCATTATGTTCAGACTGGCTAAGTCATCCACTAGCTTTAGGAATACATCTAGATTTTCCTCAATGCTTTTTCCTTCTACCATCTTGTAACTTGCAAAACTCTGCTTAAGATAGATGCGATTCGGAAGCGTTTTGGTTTGATAGTCCCCTTCAAGTGCCTTCCAAACTCCCATTGCAGTAGTCTCCTTCATTACTTTCCGAAGAACAATGTTAGTTAAGCTTGAGCAGATAAGGTTTCTCGCTCGTGTATCCTTCTCTTTTGCTAGAGGATCTTTCTTAGCGTCCTTTACTTCCTTTTCAGTATCAGAATCATCATCAGCGTCTCCCTTGGATGAACTTGTGGCCTCGCTTAGGATATGTCCCAGACCTTGCAACTCCAGCTGCATTAGCATCTTAAATTTCCACATCCCAAAGTCTCCAGATCCATCAAATTTTTCCATCTCAAACTTTCCATGTACCGATTCCATTTCCACTAGGTCTTTGTGCTTCACACTTTAAACAACACAAATCTTACCGCAGAACTATCACAGTAAACAAACCACCAGATCACGAAACCAAAATCATGAACCTAGTTCTCTACACCGAGAACCTGGCTCTGATACCACTTGTTAAGGTATCAAACTAGGTTCAGGTGAAGCTTATCTATGATTGTTTAGATCTGATCCACTGTTAACCTTTGATCTTAACTAGTGATATGGTTCGATGTTCTACTTGTTCGCAAACTATAAGATCGCACACACAGAACTGTTTACCCGGTGTTCACCGCACTTCTCCAAATCGGAGAAGCCGCTATTCGTCACCGGGGCTAGACTATTGCTAGCAATCCACTATGTATAGATCTTACACAATGGAGATGATATCTCAGCTGATATCATCTTGTTTCTTTACAGGTATTACAAGCACCTATACAAGACAATCACCGGAGAGGAGTACCACAGCGACGGCGATGAAGACGACTCGTTGTCAGCTTCTGAGTCCTCTGACGAAGACTTGCCGCCGTGAACCGGAGAAAGACAGATGACCTCAATAGCTGTGATCACTACTGGATCTCTCTAATCTCGATCGTCTTTCTCCTTCCTCTGTGTATACTTCTCTCTCTCTAGCTCGATCTTCTCTCTTCTGTTACTCTCTGTTCTTCTCTCGTTATGTAGAAGACGATCGTAACAAACCGTGGGCCCCTTGTTGTAACAGACTCTTTTTCTGTTAGCCCACCCAGCTCTGAAACGAGCTCAGAGTGTTTCTGAATAGCCCATTAAGCAGCTAGACTATAACCTGGCCCATTAGACTAAACAAGGCCCAACCTAGATAGACAATACCTCACATAGATGAGTATATTCATGCATGTTGGCTCTCTCAAGAATCTCCCTTACGTCCTCCTTAGACACATTGATGATTCTTCCATCCATGGCTCGTGCGTTGCCATTCCAATCTCTGTAAACTCCATACTCATATCTCTTCTCCTAAAGACATCTTCTTCGGTTGTTGTTTTCAAAAGCTCTGGATCCATATTCGATGAGACCGTCAATCGATAGTAGATGTGTCTTGTCGATCAATTTTGGATCTTAGGTTTCGTTCAACCGCCTGAAGTCTCTAGACTTCCAGAACTCAAATGTATCGTGCTCAATTGCTTCTTATGGGCAAAGTTCTGTGTAATCTAGGTTGGTGTTCTCTGGTGCCATCTCATGGTACTGTATTCCAATGTAGACAATGTATTATAGACTATCTTCTTTGTTCTGATATGTGGCATGAGTGTTGGTCGATGGTTGAGTTTTGAAATCGACTGTTTGTTGTATGCTGAGACCGTCGACCGATTGTTGAAGTTCGGTATTGATCGATTCTGAAGGGTGAGTTTTGTGCAGTATCTGTATGTAGGTGTCGTCGACCGATGTCAACGGTTGGGTATCAATCGATGTTATCTCCGCAGACTCCTCCTCTTGCTCGTAGTTGCAGAAGCATGTAGCAAATAAACATGGATCATCACCCAATTCTATCAGAATAGCCTTGTTCTTGACTTTAACAATTTCATAAAAATTATTTGAATCAATTAAGGATAGATACAACTTGTTTGTCTTCATGTCGCAGATAGCTCCCACTGTTGCCATGAACGCTCTTCCAAGGAGTAAGGAAGAGTTTCAGTCAATCTTGATTTCCATCACATGGAAGTATGTTGGGACTAAGGCGTTGCAAATCTGCTTTGGGACGTCTCTAGCTACCCCTCCTGAATTCACCTAGGAGAAATCCACAAAAGTGAATGAATCACTTGAAGGCTCCACTTTCTAGCTCAGCTTCTCTGCCATAGCTTTAGGCATGATGCTGACTGCTGATCCAGTATCGCAGAGGGCACTGGGATACTCGTGGCCTTTGACAAAACATGGAACCACAAACATTCAAGGGTCACTTTTCTTCTTGAGAGTGATCCTCTGCTTCTTCTTCTCTCTGAGGCCAGTGAACATGTGCTCTATGTCCTCATCTGTCTCCTTGGATTCCCTAAAAACATCCACATTCTATAAGTATAGTACACTTGATCAAATTGAGTATCTAAAGTAATTTTAAAAACTATTTTGGCAAAGTCATCCATCTCTTTGTCAGTTGCTACTCTGCGCAGATGTTTAGTAATCTTCTGCTTCCTTCTAGAGTGTCTTTATGTTGCCTTATCAACTATCATTGGCTCAGGTGTATCTGTTTTTTTTTCTAGAGTCTCCATACTCGGATGTCTGACCAACAAGCTTGCATTCAGACTTGGTAGACGAACTGGTTATGCTGTTGAAGGCCGTCGATCAATGTTGACGTCTCGACGTCGTTGATGTTTGAAGACTCACACAAAGCTACAGACTTTGAGTGTTCTGTTGATCGATGCTCGGCAACGTGTGTCGATTGACTCAAGTGTGAACTACCGAAAGACATAGCCTTTTCTACTCGGAAATCTCCCTCTTGGAGCTGTTCTCTCTTCACCTCTTGCCAAAAATCATCACTTATCAATGCATTGGCGTGGTGTTTCTGACCAGCTTCCCCCTTCTCCTTAATCAGGGTCTCATGTCTCTGAATGGCCTCACTTGTCTGGACCACTTGATTCTCCAACTTCTTGACATGAGTGTTGAGAGGCTCAAACTTTGTGTTGAGGTTGATGTACAGAGCATCTAACTTTCCATTGAAATTTAAAGTCATCTGCTGCTGCTGCTCCAATACTTTGTCAACCATAGCTTCTAACTTGCTCTCCTGAGTCTCTGGAGGTGGGTTCTAATAGTAGGAAGATAAGTCATGTTGTTGTTGTTGGGCCTCTGTTGCTGTGAACTCTGGTTGTAGTTGCTCATGTTGCCGCCATAGGAGTTTCTGTTGTAGTCCTGATTTTCCTGTCTCTAGAAACCGTTTCCACCAACAAAATTCACATCTTCTTCTTCTTCTTTTTAATCTATGGTTTTCACTTCTTGCTTCCTGAGAAACTTCTGAACACTCTCCAGCTTTGCTTTGACTTCATCTATCTGCTCATTGCTCAAAGCTGGAGCTGATTTCTTCCTCTCATAATCAGTGTTCTTGGTGCTATTGCTAGACGCCAAGTTCTCAATAATCTTTTTGTTGCTTCTTATGGACTCCTAGTGCTGAAATTCCCTTCACTAGTTGTATCTAACGTCATCTGGTACTGCAAATCAATACCTCTGAAGAAGGTGCTAAGTATTTGTACCTCGTTGAAACCGTGGTGTGGACAGCCTCTCTGGTAGAATTTGAATCTGAATCAAGAGCTTCTGAATGATTCTCCAGGTTCGTGTTTGAATGTTGCGATTTTGCTTCTCATGTCCTCTGCTCGCGCATCATCAAAGAAATTGCGCAGGAACGCATTCTTGATGTCTGTCCAGGATGTTAGAGATTTTTATGGTAGCTGCTTAAGCCAATGTGAAGCCCCTCTAGCAAGTGAGCACTTGAAGAGCCTATGAAACAGATAGTCCTCTAAGACTCCATTGGCTTTAATAGAAGATATAAGATCCTCAAACCTCTCCAAATAATCCATTGGATGATCATGTCGCAATCCATGGTAGGATGTCTGCACAAAAAGTGCGAAGAATGACGGTTTGATCTTAAAGTCGTTCCTCTGGAAAGCTGGAGGACAAATAGCGGATTTATTAGCATAAAACTGGTCTAGAAGATGTAGTCTGCCATTTTCGTTGAGCAGCTTGGGCATTAGCATCAGGTTGAGCTACTGCAGCGTCTGATTCTACTTATGTTTCAGGGATTGCATCCCCCTGATCATCAATTCTCTAACTTGTTGCATTACGCAGATGACCTTCAAGGTCATACAAGTCTCCTCTCTCATATCGGACCAAAACTAAAGTCGCAACCATTTGAACTCGTGAACTAGTGTCGATCGATGTCGTGTTGGTGTTGTCAATCAATGTTGGTCCTGAAGAGGCATCGATCGGCGGTTAAATGATGTTTTCCATTGATGCTTGACGTATCCTTTTGCAGATTGAGCATTCGATTATAATTGGATCTGAGAAGAGTATTTCCTGGTTTTTATTGCTTCTGGTACTACTGGGCAGGCACCTGAAAAACAAGAAAAATAAATTATTAGTAAATTGCAGTAATGAAAAAGCCTAGACTAAACCTAAAAAGAAATCTAATGGTGATACTTGCTCCCCAGCAACGGCACCAAATTTGACAGCGTGCGGGTTAAGGTTTATGTTCTTAATAATGCAATCTATCAAATTAACTCTACGAACTACTCTTTCCAAGAGAGGTCAAATTGCAGTACTTAGGGATCGAATCTACAAAGAGTGAGGGCACACAATAGATTTCTATACCTTTAATGGTTAAGCTAGGCAAACTATAAGTAGTGGTTTTGGTTGTAAGTCTATCAAGAATAGGAAATTATCTAAAATACTAAAGCGAATGTAAATATGGAAAAGCAGTAGATCTAGGGTTTCAGGTAAGTGAATTATAATGGATTGGATGCAAGAAATTATTAATATGCGAGAACAGTAAATGTTAACTAGTCTGACTCCCTCTTGTCTCAACTCTCGTATGCAGACAGGAAAGTACACCGTCGATCGACGGCTAAGGCCTGATGTCGATCCATGCTAATCAGACAGGAAGTTCGTCCACTATGCTAATTAGACCAGCTCTCGTATGCATCTAACACCCTAGCTCAATGAAATCAATTCTGGCATAGAACCTACTCTCGTAGTTGTCAATGTCCTAAGTTCAGGTTCCTAGTTAGCTACTTTAGAACGCAAGCATTAAACACAATTTCAAATATTGATAATAATTCATCCTAGCAAATCCTATTTTGGGGTTAATTCATCAGTACCATTATTAACCCTAAATCTAACAGGTGAATTACTCAGACATGTCAAAACATGATGAATTGAATAATATAATGCATAGAATAATAAATGGGGTTCCAATACAGATCTCTGAATTGGAGTTCAAATTTTCTCCCCTAAGCTACTAAAAAGCTCAATGCATGAACTAAATGCTGTAAAATAAAACGTGGTGTTCTGCCTACAATGACAGAACCATTATAAACTAGGTCAAAAACCTTCCAGGGGCATTCTCGTAATTTATCTTAACTTGGGCTTGAAGTCGGCTAATACTCTGCAAGTGGACCGTCGATCGACAGCAAGGATGCTTCGTCGATCGATGTTCATGCTTGACTTTGACTCGTACTTAGCTGAATGTGAACAGCTACTGGATATCTCTTTTGAATGCTCTAACAAGCTTCATGATCTCCATAATGCTTCAAAACGTACTTGAACCTGTAAAAACTCTAAAACACAGTCCATACGCACATAATAAACTCCAAATAGAGTCCAATGATGGTCTAAAAATGGTAAATAACAATGTATATCATTATCTCAAGATATGCTTCGATGGATTTTTTTTATATAAATGCATTTGACTTTTCTTGTTAAGATTTCCATTGCTCTCCAAAATTTTCAAATTTATAGTCATCATATGTTTTTCCAATTTTATTTCATATCTTCAGTACTAAAAGCTAGTTTTTTATGGTTATTCTTTCATCCATACTTGATTACTTTCTTTCTCATTAAAATAGATAATGTTTCTAGGTACCAACATTAAACCAATAGCCTTAAACTTAAAGGGATCTTTATTCCATGATATGGAGAAATTTTGGTGTTGGTGAGGCTTGCAATGGAATCCATAAAACATGTGATAATGACATATGATCACACCTTGTGAAAATAAGTTTAAGTGTGAATTTGCCTATTACACCTAACAAGCATTCAAATTATCAAACTACTTATGAATGAACATTAATTATTTACCTTATACACTTTAAGAAGAAAGTGGAGTAAATTTCCCTTGAATTCCGACAAACGCTACATAAGAAAGAGAGTGTGTCAGGTTTGGGGAAGCGTGATCTTTAGGTCTGAAGCTAAAATTTTCTCTTCCTTGTGTTTTAACTGGATTTTGAGACTATTTTATGGTTTTCCTTTTCATGTTCGTATGAATATTGTTTTCTTTTTCATCTCTTTCATTTTTCAATCAATTATTTGTTTTTTAACTCAGATTTAAAGCTCATTTTTCCAATGTGCTCTACTAATATCCAAAAAAAGTTATGGATTCTTACTAAAATTTCAACAAAGATAATTGAATATTTACTGGTAAAGAGAATTGGATGTATATTGGTAAATGTGTTATTTGTTAACAAATACATGTACCAAAGATGTTAGATGTTAACAAATATTATAGATGTTAACAGAGGTGTTATCTGTTAACAAATACATATAGCATATGAGTTGGCAGAGATGTTAGATATTAACAAATATTGAAGATGTTAACAAAGGTGTTAGTTGTTAACAAATACATATATCAGAGGTGTTAATTATTAACAAATATTGTAGATGTAACCAAAAGGAAAGAAGAAAATTGGATGTATATTGGTAAAGTTTGGTATAGAGAATTATATTTATATTGCTAAAGTTTGGCATGATAATTAGAAAATGAAGTTAAAAAGAGAGAACATAGTTCATAAATGGAATGAGAGGAAATAAAAGAAGATGATATAGAGTTAAGAGATATGATGCAGATAAAAGAAAAGAAGAATCACTAGTCTGACATATAATCTTACATACCTAGAGACAACTACTGAAACATACTTAACTATTTACAGTAGACATATGGTTAAAATTGTCATCAAATTATTTATATTAAATCATAAGTAAGTTACTAATTAAGACTTTAGGTATAGGCATAGAAGCCAATTAACTCTAAGTTTGATATTACATATCATACTCACTGCGGAGAAGAGAAGGGGAAAGCGACCTTTGAGTTTTGCTTGGAAAATTGAAGATTGTACAAACGTATTTCACTTCTTTATTGTATTGTTAGGACCTTTATTGTGAGACTTGGTGAAGATTCAAAGTTATCATCATGTGTTGTGCATATATTATACATATATAGTACAAGAGAACTTTATGAAGAGGTTAATGATAGTCTTCTAAGGAGTGGAAGTAAAATTACCATGGCTTTGTAGAAATTGATTCTTGAACTAAGTGTTTTTTAATCATTCCATATACATTTTATGAAACAATTATATGAGAAAGAAAAATATAAGGACGTACAAAAAGTCGAACACCATAACAACTTCTCTGTTTCCCAGTTTCACAAAAATAAGGAAAGAAAAAAAAATCATTAGAAGCTAGCCTCTTTTGATCCGGGGGAAGTAAAGACATCACACTACCTTGTTATACCCTGATTCCTCAGCATTTTATCGGTGAACTTGGTGTTGAGTTCCATATCATCTGTTTTAGAAAGAGAATTCGGCCAAAAAAAGCCTGGACTTTGCACGAATTGCCAAAAGAAACCCGTACTCTAGCCTGGCCAAAAAAACGCTAAACTTTTATTGACTTTTTTCGTTTATTAAGGAAGTTACGATTGACTGACCATTTAAACACACCGTTAACCAACAGTTAAGACAGTGTTAACTCGACGTTAAATGTCGCCATTAAGTAATACGACGTCGTTTCATCCACTTGTTTTGTTTAAGACAAATCACAAGACAACGTCGTTTTGGGATATTAAAATTGTTGTTGGATTGAGTCGAACCCGAGCACTCGATATACTTAGGGAGTATTTGCCACTGAGCCAGTGGGCTTCTCGAGTTATTAACACACATGTTTTCTTTTATTGATAAGAAAATGTCGATAATGGAAATAATTTAAAACCGTAAGCCTAATTTCTCAGAATCCCAAATCGATTTGGGGCTTTTTCTCTGTGAAACCCTAAGAGACGAAGTGATGGTGAAAACGAAGTGGACAAGAAATGGAAAGGAGGTTAGGAGATCGTTGAGGCATTACGATTACTCTAGTTCGAGTGGAGAAGAGGTTGAATTTGTGGAGACTACGGTTCAACAGACGAAATCGAGTGGAGAAGAGGTTGAATTTGTGGAGAGGTTACTGAAGACAAAACGCGGTCGTTTCTTTTTAATGCATTTAACTCGGATGTCTTATGTTAGAAGAAATTATGTTCTTCAATCTATTGATAAGTCCATTAGCTCAGTGGCAAACCCCCCCCCCCATTACTACTTACGAGTGCACAGTTCGATGCGCGGTGGAAGCACAAATTTTTAATCAGACAAACAGATAAAAGGCGTCGGATTATTTAACGACAAAATTAACGTCCACTTAATGACGTCTAAATTTTCTGTTAACTGGGTTAACGGTGTGTTTAATTGGTCAGTCAATCGTAACTTTAATAATAAACGAAAAAAGTCAACAAAAGTATAGCGTTTTTTTGGCCAGCCAATATGTCTAGGTTTCTTTTGGCAATTCGTGCAAAGTCCAGACTTTTTTTGGCCGAATTCTCGTTTTAGAAATGCTATTTGAGGCTGGTTCCTAATAATAATCTTGTACTTTGAGCGTGAGAGTGAATGAAACAACCTGACAAGATCTTCATGGCTAAGGTTAAGTTGTTCAGCGATCTCTTGGTAAGTTAATCGTTATTATGTGTTGTTGAAAACACAAAGAACAGCAGCCTGAAAAAAGATGAACATTAAATTCAAATATAATGTTATGAATCAAAACATATTAAGTCACGAGAAAAGGTGTTATGGTTTTCAAATAATTCTGCCCTATTATGTGTAACAAAAGAAAAAAATCATACTAGAAAAAAACAATTAACACACCAGTCAACCACTATTCTCTGTGTTACGCATGAACTTTTAATTAACGTATGGTCCACTCAGAAATTTCAATAATGGTTAAACTAAAGAAGAATACATTAAAATAGATTTAAAAATTATGTCTAAAATAATTTTTAAAAAGAAAAATGACTAAAATATATTTTATTAAAATATGTAAATATATATTTATATTTTTTGGGTTAATTAGTGTAGATTTAGGGTTTAGAGTTACGGGGTGGTGTTTTGAATTTGAAGCTTAAAATTTTAAAATTTTAAAATATTAAAATTTTCAAAAAAAAATATATTTATTTTCATCATTTTTTTCTTTGAAATTTATTTTTGATATCCAAAATTAAAAAAAAAATTTTGAGAGATTTGGCCTTAGGCTAAGTGGAAACATGATTATAATTTTAGTAGCAACAAATCTATATATATAAAGTTGATGTGATTAACAATACTTAAAAGGTCACTTATTCACATATCAAAGGAAAAAAAAAATTTGATAGGTCTATCGATTGAAAAAGAAATTTCTAAAGCACTCTAGTGTACGAATATAGACCTGGTAGGTAAACGACCAATTTGAGTGGTCTTACGTGGAAGATTGAGGTCGGGTGTTTAATAACTCAGCCAAAAACCGGTGGTGAAGCTACTACTTAAACAAATTAATTAGTTGTACAAAAGGTTACTACTAAAACAACCTTTTTTTAAGTTCGAGCTACTTAACGGAAAACCCTAGCTCTGGAGTAAAAGGCGAACGACGGCTAGTTCTCAACGAATGCTTCTTAGGATCACGGGATCTATCTGATCCATGTTCTCTCTTTGGTGTTGACATCCTTTGGTGCAAGATCATCAGGTGTAACCACTAGATCATTGTCTTTGGTTCATCATTATCGCTCTAAACCTGCATCGTCAACGGAGCATCACGACGATCGTCATCGTTTTCGTCCATTGGTGTCTCCGACGATCGTCATCGCCTTTGTTGGGAGGCTTCATACGATCCTTATACTCTCAGATACGTTGGCGTATAGGATCATTGTCCAGAGTATACTCCTTTTCTCGATCTTCACAACCTCTTATACGGTCTTAGGCGTCGACGATCTTCATATCTTCATATCTTCTCGATCTTAGGCATTGACGATCTTCATATACGGTCTTCATATCTCGAGTATACTCCTCATCTCAAGTGTACGGGGTCGAGAATTCTCATTGACACACATGATCATTGTCCGGAGTGTCCATTCCTTCATCTAGCAAAGTTTGGTCTCTGCTCCAACGATGGGCTTTTCTCGGTGGTCGCGTATTCACTAGCTTCTCAACGTTCACACCCACAGAATATTAAACTACTTGAAAGATTGGACTTTGCACGTTTAGATATCACTCAACGACATCAAGTTTTCTCCCTTTGTTATCTGTAGTTCTTAACTTCGGCATATAGCCTTGCGGGTGATTTATCAGACCCTCATATGGGGTCCTCTTACAAAGTGATGTCTGCTAATTCGGCAGATATCAAAGGAAAGTGAGTGTTGTACGAAGATGATGATGATCCAATAAAAATTACGGATCATGATGACGCATTTGTCATAAAAGAATTCCAAATGAGTCTTATTGGAAAATTTTAAACCCGGAGAAACATAAAGTAGAGAAACTTCTTCAAACAATGTCATCACAATAGGGTTTACAGGATAGGATCACAGCAAAACGAACTGGGAAAACAATGTCATCACAATAGGGTATACAGGATAGGATCACAGCAAACGACTTGGGAAATGAAAACTTTCTCTTTAATTTCAGCTCTGAGGATGACCTAAACTATGTTCTTCGACAGAGTCCTTTTCATTTCAACTTATGTATGTTTGTTTTGGTCTGATGGGAACCGATTGTCCACGACGATTATCCATGGATAATCCCATTACAGCTGGTTGGTTTTCCTCTCCACCTATGGACAGATAAAAACTTGAAGACTATTGGTAGCAGAATTGGCCATGTTGATATATTGGAGCTCTCTGAGGGTCATATGCTCATTGAGATATATTCCCGTCGTCCTTCCAAATTCTCAAGGAAAGTCCAGTCGCCATAAGGGGATGAGGTTACTATCGAAATCAAGTATGATATGCTGTTAACACATTGCTCCATTTGTGGATCACTCTCCCATGAGAAAGGATATTTCCCATCTACAAGTATCCAATCTCGGCTCCAGACCCCGACTGAACGTTCTGATGTTTTCTCTAGAGTCTAGACAATACCTACACATGTAGGGCACGATAACCTCCAGGAATCTCGGCTATCCTTGAGGCAGAGAAAAGATCATGTGTATCGTGACGATCGTCTTACATTCAGACATGACACAAGATAGCGACGTTACGAGAGTAGTCACAGCCAGAATCGCTCCAGGGATAGGTCTAATTATCGATGGGAGGACCATGCAGACAGAGTATCCAGGAATCGAAATGATTATTCTAGAAGTAAAAGATATGGAGGAAGTCGATAGGAACCATACCAGCGTAAACAGGATCAAAGATGAAGGGCCAAACCAGTGGGTTTTGCGGACATAGAGGAGGGCAAGAGGCGCTCAGATATGCATGGTGGTGAATGGAAGAGGGAACCAGAAGCCTCACGTGTGGCCATTCATAATGTCCCACTATATATTGTTCTTTATGAACAAGTATCGGCTAACACTGGAGCTTCGGTTAAGGAGCAGCAGCAGAGTGGGAATGGTAGACAAAAGAAAATGATAGCAAGTACGATTGTGACCCCATCAGCAGGGAATAAGGCTATGGATGGTAATGTAACTGTTCGCATCAAGGGAGCTGCTCGAGCACTCTCATTCTCACCTGCATAGGCGCATGAGGCTAGGGATGATCAGATTATTGGAGCATTGGATGACATGGAGATGGCAGAGCAAGATGAAAGAATGATGGGGTTTGAACCTAATGATGATGATTTACTAGGAGAGGAGCTTCTGGAATCTGAAACTAAATGGCCAGAACCCCTATATGTGGTGGAAAGGAGATCAAAATCAGGAAAGAAGGCAACAAAAGTTGTGAAATCTGGCGCCAAGACGATGGCTCCTTTGGGTTTCCCAAGTAAGAAACTTGAGTTCCTTTGTCGAGGATCTCCAAGCAAACAATCCAAGACTATGGGATCAAATATGACTAGTGGAGCTGGCAAATCTGGTCGACATAGTGCGAAGAAGTTAAAAGAAAGGCATGCAAAAAATGAGGAAGTGATGAGGCCTGAAAACTCATCCAACATGGAGTCATGAGGACAATTAGTTGGAACTGTCGAGGGATTGGGAGCAACCTCACAGTTCGACGCCTTAAAGAGATGTGCCAGAAGCATCGCCAAGGACTTGTGTTCCTTTCTGAGACAAAAAATAATAGGCCGATGTTGCAAAACATTTAGACCGATTTAGGATTTGATCCTTTGTTTACCATTGAGCCACTTGGTCTCAGCGGTGGTTTAGCTTTATTTTCATTGGAAGAATTTCATATTAATGTTTTATTTTCAAATAACATAATGATTGATGTAGAGGCAATCATTGATGGAATAAAAGTTCATATGACGTTTGTTTACGGAAATCTTGTGTTAGAACGAAGAGATCAAGTGTGGGAACGTCTTACGCGTTTCTCAACCACAAGAGTAGGACATTGGTTTATGATCGGTGACTTTAATGAAATTACGGGTCATAATGAAAAAGTAGGAAGAAGACCTCGCTCAGACAGCTCATTTTTATCTTTCAAATAGATGCTTAATGATTGTGGGATGCTTGAGTTTCCATGTTCTATAACTATGCTATCTTGGGTGGAAAAATGGCAGGGCAAACCATAGTAAGGTGTCAATTAGACAGAGCTGTTGGTAATGAGGATTCGGATGAAAAGTTCCCACATTCTGGGGTAAAATATATGCGGCTCTGGGGATCGGATCATCGTCCGGTTCTAGCAAATATCCTTACTAAACCAGTGACAAAATCAAAAACTTTCAAATTTGATAAAAGGTGGATTAACATTGAGGAACTACGGCAAGTCATCATGGAAGGTTGGAAATCTCCAGAACTTTCCCCTGATGCAAGTATTACGGAACATATATCGAGTTGTCGCAAAGCCTTAGGTCAGTGGAGGAGGCAGCATGATTTAAATTCCGGAAGGTTAAGGATCTCAAAGATAAGGTGGAGGGGCTGTACCTGAATGACGATGCTGTTAGTTACAGCACGTGCTTTTAACAATGGTCGGCATGGACGGTGTGACCGTGGACGGCGTGGACGGTGGCCGTAAATGGAGATGAGTTTTGTCAACTCTTGTAGGCACCTTCCACGCTCATAATCTCTATAAATACCCAAGGTGAAGTGAAGAGAAAATCCATCCCAGAAATGCAAAAGAAAGAGAGAACAAGAAAGAAGAAGAAGAAACTTCTTCGTGAAGAAAAAAAAAAAAAAAAAAACTTTTTTTTTTCGGGTGTAAGTTGAGAGCTTGTAAAATTTCCCGGTGATAATAAAAGATCGGTAGCAGGTCCCGGAGACGTAGGCACGATTGGCCGAACTCCGTTAACAATTTTGTGTGTTTTCTTCCCGCTCCCACAAATTCTGATTTTTTCCGCAAGGAAATTTGACCCGTATTTCCTAACAACTGGTATCAGAGCTACAGTGGGTTACTATTTAAAATAGTGGTTACTGTTCACAATAGTGATTTTGTGAATAGTGAATTTTGTCGGTAACATCGGTTCATCGACGGAGGTGTTTTAAACACGGTGGTTTCAAAAACGATGGGAGGCGAAGACGGTTCAGCACACGGTATCGGGAAATTTGATGGTACAGACTATGCATTTTGGAGAATGCAAATTGAAGATTATCTGTACGGACGGAAGCTTCATCAACCACTGAGCAAGAAGCCTGAGAAGATGGATCAGGCTGAGTGGGAGCTCCTTGACAGACAAGTTCTGGGTGTTATAAGGCTAACACTGTCGAAGAACGTTGCTCACAACGTTGCGAAGGAGAAGACCACTGAAGGGCTCATGAAAGTTCTCTCTGATATGTATGAGAAACCTTCGGCAAATAATAAAGTATTTCTCATGAAGAAACTCTTTCATTGAAGATGGAAGAAGGTGGCCTGGTTGCCGCACATGTGAACGAGTTCAACACGATTGTCAACCAACTGTCATCGGTTGAAATCGAGTTTGAAGATGAAGTGCGAGCACTGATTTTGTTGGCATCTCTGCCAAATAGTTGGGAGCCAATGCGGGCAGCGGTTAGTAATTCTGTCGGTACTCAAAAGCTCAAATTCAATGATGTTAGAGATCGTATCCTTGCCGAGGAAGTTCGAAGGATAGACTCTGGGGAAGCATCAACGAGCTCTGCTTTCAACGTGGAAAACAGAGGGAGAAACCCAGATAGAAATAACCGGAATAATGGCAGATCAAAGTCAAGGAGTGGACGGGGTCAATCCAAATTCAGACAGCCTGCAGAGTGCTGGAATTGTGGAAATACAGGCCACATTAAGAAGAATTGTCGGGCACCACCTAAGAAGGAAGACAACAAGGGAGGCGGAGCCAATGCAGTGACACGTGAGATTGCTGATGCATTGGTAGTGTCTGTTGATTCCCCGAGGAAAAGTGAAGCTCGTGATGCAGCTGGAAATAACACCAAAGCGTCAATCTCCTATGTCGATAGCCCTATTGATTCATGGGTTCTTGACTCAGGAGCGTCATTCCACACGACGCCGCACTATAACATTATGGAGAATTATGTTGCGGGAAATTACAGAAAGGTATATCTCGCTGATGGATTACCTTTGGACATAGTTGGTATTGGAGATATCAACTTGAAGATATCAGATGGACGTGTGTGGAAGATTACGAAGGTTAGACATGTGCCAAAGTTGATGCGAAATCTGATCTCAGTAGGTCAACTTGATGATACGGGGCACGATGTCAATTTTGGTGGTGGAGCCTGGAGAGTCAGGAAAGGTTCAATGGTGGTTGCAAGAGGTCATAAAAGAGGCACTCTCTATATGACGACGAGTTATCAAGACACTGTTGCTGTTGTCGAGAATGCCAAACAAACGAAGTTGTGGCATTGTAGGTTGGGGCACATGAGTGAGAAAGGGATGAAACTCATGATGGAAAATGGCGCTCTTCCGGATCTGAAGACGGTGGATCATCAGATGTGTGAAAGCTGCATCCTTGGGAAACAGAAACGAGTTAGTTTCTCTAAAGGAGGAAGAGAGCCAAAATCTGAGAAGTTAGAGCTGGTGCACACTGACGTATGGGGACCTGCTCCTATTGCATCGCTGGGAGGTTCGTACTATTATGTGACCTTTATTGATGACTCCACAAGAAAGGTGTGGGTCTACTTCATGAAGAACAAATATGAAGTGTTCTCGGTTTTCAAGAGATGGAAAACCATGGTTGAGATTGAGACGAATCTCAAGTTGAAGTGTTTAAGGTCTGATAATGGTGGAGAGTATATCAGCGAGGAGTTCAAGAGATATTGCGCTGATAATGGAATCAAGATGGAGAAGACTATTCCGGGAACGCCTCAACAGAATGGAATAGCGGAAAGGATGAACCGAACTTTGAATGAGCGTGCAAGGAGCATGAGATTTCACTGTGGATTGCCAAAGACGTTTTGGGCAGATGCAAACAATACTGCAGCCTACTTAATAAACAGAGGACCGTCTGTGCCATTGGGATTTAAGATCCCTGAAGAAGCTTGGAGTGGAAAGAAAGTAAACATTTCTTATCTAAAGGTATTTGGATGCTTAGCTTATGTTCACATTGACGATGCTGCAAGAAGTAAACTTGACTCGAAGTCTAAGAAGTGTTACTTCATCGGTTATGGTGACACGGAGTTTGGTTACCGGTTTTGGGATGATGAAAATCGGAAGATCATCCGCAGCAAGAATGTTGTGTTCAACGAAGAAGCATTGTACAAGGATAAGCTAAGAGAAGGCTCGGAGAGGAAAGAGCCTGGAGCTGTTGACTTAGATGATATCCTGACACCAGGGTTGCCACAGGATACCCCAACAGCAGAAGAAGAAATCTCTCAAGACGAGAGTGGTGAGGCTGAAGAGAGTGATGATTCTGAAGTGGTCCCATATACACCTATCACGGAGTTACGACGGTCAAGTAGAGTCATCAGAAAGCCTGTAAGATTTTCTCCATCGCTCAACTACATTCTGCTCACAGACAGAGGAGAGCCTGAATGTTATGAAGAGGCTATGCAAGTGGATGAGCTGATCGTGGGAGCGGACTTGCATGAGATTAATAGCTTGAAGACAAAACTCTCGGAAGAGCTTGCGATGAAAGACCTTGGAGAAGCAAGGCAGATTCTAGGGATGAGAATCAGTAGACGCAAGGAGAGTCTTAAGCTATCCCAAGAGGAGTATGTGAAGAAAGTCCTCAAGAGGTTTAACATGGATGACGCAAAGCCAGTCAATACTCCGCTGGCAAGTCATTTTCGGTTATCCAGAGATCAGTCTCCAAAGACGGAAGACGAGATGGCATATATGGATAAAGTTCCATATGCTTCTGCTATAGGCAGCCTGATGTACGCGATGATATGTATAAGGCCAGACATTGCACATGCAGTGGGAGTCGTTAGCAGGTTTATGAGCAATCTAGGAAAGGAACATTGGGAAGCCGTGAATTGGATTCTCAGATATCTGAAAGGAAATCCAAGTTTGTCGCTATGTTTCACGAAGTCTGAGATGGGATTGCAGGGATATGTTGATGCTGACAATGGAGGTAACATTGACAGCACGAAGAGCACAACCGGGTATGTCTACACTTTTGGCGGTACTGCAATTTGTTGGGTTTCAAAATTGCAGAAAATTGTATCTCTATCAAGCTGTGAAGCTGAGTATGTTGCCGTTACGGAGGCAACAAAAGAGATGATGTGGTTACAGTCTTTTCTACAAGAGTTGGACCATGACCAAGGGAAAAGTGTGTTGTACTGTGATAGTAAGAGTGCCATCGATTTGGCAAAGAATCCGGTTTACCATGCTCGGACGAAGCACATACATCGTCGGTATCATTTCATCAGATCAGCGTTAGAAGATGAAATGTTGGTGCTTGAGAAGATCTCAGGAAGTAAGAATCCGGCAGACATGCTAACGAAGGTCGTGCCGTGTGAGAAGCTGAGGTTGTGTGAAACCTCAGTTGGCTTGTTGGAGTAACAAGCTGAGAAGACCTGCTACATTGATCAAGGTGTGAAGACAGATTGAAATCAGTCTTCAAGTGGGAGATTGTTAGTTACAGCACGTGCTTTTAACAATGGTCGGCATGGACGGTGTGACCGTGGACGGCGTGGACGGTGGCCGTAAATGGAGATGAGTTTTGTCAACTCTTGTAGGCACCTTCCACGCTCATAATCTCTATAAATACCCAAGGTGAGGTGAAGAGAAAATCCATCCCAGAAATGCAAAAGAAAGAGAGAACAAGAAAGAAGAAGAAGAAACTTCTTCGTGAAGAAAAAAAAAAAAAATTTTTTTTCGGGTGTAAGTTGAGAGCTTGTAAAATTTCCCGGTGATAATAAAAAGATCGGTAGCAGGTCCCGGAGACGTAGGCACGATTGGCCGAACTCCGTTAACAATTTTGTGTGTTTTCTTCCCGCTCCCACAAATTCTGATTTTTTCCGCAAGGAAATTTGACCCGTATTTCCTAACAGATGCCACAACTGAGGATATAGTCGAGACTTTGAAGGAATTATCTGATGCTCTTAAGGCTGAAAAGATATTTTGGAAACAAAAGAGTAGAGTCTTCTGGCTAAGAGAAGACGACCGAAATACAAAATTCTTCCATTCATTAACAAAGAAAAGAAGAGCAAGGAACAAAATCACCCAGCTTGTCGATTCCAATGGCAATGTAGTGGAAGATGATGAAGGTCTAGTGTCCATTGCGACTAGTTACTTTAGGGAGTTATTTGGATCATCTAATCTTGAAAATATTACCAACTCTTTATCGGAGGGATCAACAAAGATTACCGGGGCAATTAATGAAGAGCTTACAGCTTCGGTATCAGAATAGGAGGTAAAACTAGCTCTGTTCGTGATGCATCCAAAGAAACCTGCAAGGCCAGACGGAATGACAACATTGTTTTATCAAAAAAATTGGGATATTGTAAAAGAGGATTTAACTCTTATGGTTAACCAATTCCTCTTTGAGAGAACAATGGCAAATGGATTAAATGATGCTAATATTTGGCTTATCCCAAAGGTTAATAAGCCAAATGATATGTCCAAGTTCCGGTCTATTAGTCTGTGCAATGTTAGCTATAAGATTATCTCTAAGGTCCTATGCCAGAGATTAAAGAAAGTTTTACTTGGACTAAATTCTGAAACTCAATCGGTGTTCGTTGCTGGAAGACAAATTTCTGATAATGTTATGATAGCACAAGAGATGTTTCATGCTTTGAGAACCAAACCAAACCAAACGGACGGAATAAGAGGATGACCATCAAGACGGATATGAGCAAAGCGTATGATAGAATGGAATGGCCCTTCATCCAAGCAGTCATGCAAAAAATGGGGTTTTTAGAAATATTGATAGATTGGATCATGCGATGTATAACATCGGTAAAGTACAAAGTGTTAATGAATGGCCAGCCAAGGGGAAACATTGTTCCGAAAAGAGGCCTACGCCAAGGAGATCCTTTGTCTCCTTTCATCTTTATTCTATGCACGGAATCGCTCGTTAGCCTTCTTAATCACGCTGAGAATCAAGGGAAGATAACGGGGATGCGTGCCACACGCGCTTGTCCCTCGATATCTCACCTTCTCTTTGCTGATGATAGCATTTTCTTCTGTAAAGCGGAGCCTTGTGAATGTGAAGTAATAAAAGTGATTACGAAGTACGGGAAAGCGTTAGGTCAGTGCATTAATTTTGAGAAATCATCCTTACTCTTTGGTAAGAAGATAAATGTTCATTCTAGACAATAGATCAAAGATAAGCTAGGAATCCAAAACAAAGGAGGGATGGGGACATACTTGGGAATATCATAAGATATTAGTGGGTCCAAATGCAAACTTTTTGCTTTCCTCAAGGACAAATTGATGCATCGAGTGAATGGATGGGCAGGTAGGTGGCTATCGAAAGGAGGAAAAGAGGTTATGATTAAGTCCATATTATTAGCATTGCCGACATATCTGATGTCTACCTTCCTGTTATCATTAGAGATTTGTGAAAAGCTTACAAGTGCTATTGCACAGTTTTGGTGGAGTTCAAATCCACCAAATAAAGGTATACACTGGACGAAATGGGAAAACTATGCAAACCAAGAAGCGAAGGAGGTTTGGGATTTCGTATGATACATGAACTCAATTTGGCTTTACTAGCAAAACAATTATGGAGACTTGTTCAATACCCGGATTCACTGGTGACGAGGGTGTTGAGAGGGAGATATTACCAAATGAGTTCGCCTTTGCGTTCAATTTTAGTTCACACCCCATCATATGTGTGGAGTAGTATCTCGGCGGCACGAAGACTATTGCTCCTAGGTATCAGACAAAAAATTCATTCTGGACATGAGATTAAGGTGTGGGAGGGTCCATGGATCCCGACAATACCAGCCAGACCGACTCATCCCTCTACCCCAGTTATGCATCTGAATATGAGAGTTAGCGATTTAATTAATCAAGAATCAAAGGAATGGGATACTGAACAATTAATGAATTATGTTAATACAGAAGACATTCCACTCATAAGGAGCCTAGCTATAAGTACGACAAATCACAGAGATATTTTCTGCTGGAGCTACACAATGAATGGCCAGTATACAGTTAAATCAGGTTACTGGGTGGCCCGAAAGCTTTTGAGGAAAGATGAGGATGGAGAGAAATGTGGACTTAATATAACTGATCTCCACACCTTTGTTTGGAAAGTAAAAGCACCTCAAAATATGTGTCATCTTATGTGGCAGGTGATAACAGTACATCTGGCGGTCACAAAAAATCTGAAATATAGAAATATGAGATGTGATAACTACTATCCAAGATGTGGGGAGCAAGAGGAAACAGTTACTCATGCCATTTTGAGAGTCCTCCTGCCTTGCAAGTATGTGCTTTATCATCGACGCCCTCTAGTCAAAATACTTTCTCATTACCTAGTATCTATGCAAATATGAATTATATTTTCTGGAGAAATAAAGGAAGTGATGCACCTGATTCACACAGAGACCCTTATCCTTGGATAATTTGGTATATTTAGAAGGCCCGAAATGATAAAAATTTAGGGGGATTGATAGAG
>CAJHQP010002971.1:0-75078 GCA_905132765.1 Moricandia arvensis | reverse complement strand
TTAATGCTAAAAGCTTTGCTTATGTATGAATTATGATATACTTATACTCAGGTAGGTGTGTAGACTTTGGCCTAGGACGAAAAAAAAATGCAGGTCCTTTCTAATATTCTTCCTTTAATTATTAGATTAGATTTGCTGGCGAAATCTTGTATATTCAGAGTATCTGCGTATGGTTCCAATAACATTCTCAAGCTTATATTAATTACAAACTACATGTATATATAAATATAAACGTACCAAAATAGTTGTACCTAAATCTGGTTTACCAGAAACCAGCGTCTTCGTTGACCTTTATCATCCAGTGGAAGAAACACCCAAATTCACTATAGCTGTTGGGTTAATACTACAAGTAACATTATATGTCAAAATCAGTTACTTGCTTGTGAGGTTATCTCATTTTTTTATAAATTTTATCGGCTGGTCCCGTCGGTTTAAAAAAAAAATACAATTAGTTTTAAATAGTGTATTAACCCAAAATCGTGAGAGTTATCTCAAAGTGTAAATATCTTTGTTAGGGTCATATGGATCTGATATTGTTTTTAGTGAAAACCTAAATCACTTGTTCTTAATATAGAGATGCATACATGCTCTACATCATGCCTACCTCTATATTTCAAATGTAGAGCTAACCAATTACTCCAACTAAAGGTTCAATATATAGTGAAGAAAATCATTATAAAATATAAGCCTCAATTTTTCTTTACAACTCGGACAAAAATCAGGGGAAAAAGAATGAAGAACAAACAAAAGAATCGTCTATGATTACTAATAATATATAAAAAGTATTTTATTCATTTTAGCTCTCCACGATCGTCTCCAATCCAGGTCTCCAAGATCCATAGTTCAATTCGCAAAGCACCTTCTCTTCAAGAGTGTCTCTTATTTCCACACCATCATGATCATCATGATCATAGTCATTACCCGATGATGAGTTTCTTCTTCTGTCTCCCGACACAGGAAACATACAAACAGGGAACACTCTCTTCAAATGGTTATACCTACTTTCGTTGAGTATCTCTGCTGCTTTCTCAGAGATGAGAGCGAGTTCCTCCTGTGTTAAGACAGAGAAGAGCATGTCTGTCGGAAGGACAAGGTAGAGATGTCGTCTCGGCCGCAAGAACTGGTCGGGAGATACGGAGGTGACACGGTGGCCTATTTGGAGAAGTGTTGAGTCTGTGATGAACTGGCCTGAGTTTTGTGAGACGATGTCTGAAATTTTGATGGGTTTTGAGAAGACGTCGAGGGTTCCGGTGAATGGAGATAAGATTTTGACTACTCCTGATGTTGTGATCAGTGGTGCGCATGAAGATGTGTTTCCCATTATTTGTGATTAAGAAGGAGAGATTGAGAAGGTTGCATAGATGCAGAGAGAAGTTTCTTAGAAATGGGCTGGCTTTTATAATTATGTGTATACGTATATAGTTGTGTTAATTTATGGATTAAGAGGTGATTAAGTGTTAATTATTCTTTCTGCTGGTTGTATACAACTCACAACCTGTGTATCTTCTTTCTCTTCGGTTTATAATTGTTCGTTTCTTAACTTTATTGGAGATTTTATCTTATAGATATATTTATTTTGTTTCATTTTAAGTGATATTTTATGTTTTTTATTTATTTCATAAATGATGTTTTTAAATTTATATACAAATAAGTAATGTAATTTGATATTTACGATCATTTGTTTTTAATGTATAGTTAATATAGATTGACATAATTAATTATAGTTATAGTTACTTTTTATACAAATGATATAGATTGAATAAAAGCTACTATCTTCGTTTTAAATTACTTGTCGTTGTAGAGTAAAATTTTCGTTTCAAAATAAGTGTCGTTTCCGAATTTCAATGCAAAATTTAATGATTTTATATATTATTCTATTCTTTTATTGGTTGAAATGTGGATAGATGTATATGTAATGATGTTTTATTTTGAGAATATGTAAAATTAAATGTTTTCTTAATCTGTGTGTAAAAATCTAAAACGACAACTAAAATGAAACGGATGGAGTATTAATTATTTAGTCGGTGTGCAAAACATTGAACGTCTATTATTTTGAAAGAGAAAGAGTAATAATCAAATTAGCAAAAAGTAAGGTTTTGTGTCAGTTTAATTCATTAATTCATATATCTGTGGCCGCTACATAATTAATTATCATATGATCATGTCAAACTCGATAATTAATTAGATTCATCCCTTATAAGACTAGCTTAATTGTCTATCTTTAGTTCTACCAAACACTAGAAATTATTAAAATATAATACTAGTATATATGTTATTTGTGACTTTTTGTTGTGACAAAGGTCATTTAGAACTTATTGTTCTTGTTCTTGTTGACCAAAGAAAAAAGAACTAATTGTTCTTATCCACACACACACACACACTAAATGTTCGTAAGTTCTGGGTACTTGTAAACCCTCGTTCAAATGAATGTTAACTTGTCCTCTTTTATTTTACGTATATTCAAACATTTAAAGATCATAAAATCTAAGTTATGGCTTAACGATTTT
This sequence comes from Moricandia arvensis, assembly GCA_905132765.1. NCBI lineage: Eukaryota > Viridiplantae > Streptophyta > Magnoliopsida > Brassicales > Brassicaceae > Moricandia > Moricandia arvensis. The sequence goes on along the minus strand of CAJHQP010002971.1, from coordinate 72,571 downwards.
CTTTCATTTTACACTTACGTATAAGAAAGAAGCACATGGATGAAGGATGGGTGTGATTGGGAAGAGCTGGGCGATTGGGCTGAGATTGTGTCACCACGCTACCTAACTCATCATCAGACATGGCTTCTCTTGTTTTTGTTTCTTTTTACTTTACATTTTTACTTATTATAATATTGTTTCGTTCATCTATTTTTAGAAATTCTAAAAACTAAGATTACATAAGTCTGCACCATGAAACAAATTAGTATATATGATAATATACAAATACAACTCATTAGCTGTCTGAATACATCATACATGTATAGATGTATCTTTGTCAGTTGCGACATTTTTATATGATCATGAATCAACGTTTTATATTATTATTGTTAAAAAAGCATGTCATTTTTAATCATATATTTTATATTCAAATGAAGACAGATAACCTCATGTAACTAACTATACATATATTTACTTTACCAACAAAAATCCACATATATTTAGATCGTTGTTATATTTTTGAGTATGACTGCTTTCTAATTGATAAAGAAAATTACAAACAATAACTTTAGTAGCAATGATTAGGCTAATTAGTATGTAAAATATTGTTGTTGAGCACACTTAACGTATGGCTTTATATGGTGGATACATACACACTCATATGCATTGTGTATGTGTTTATGCGGCTGTATGTTTACTTGCGTATATGCATTCGTCGCTGTCAGTGGTTCGAATAATATGATTTTATTTGTAAAGTGCCCTGGACTTAAGACTCTACTTGTTTTGTATTCTAGCTCATTTTTAATTGTTTGCATCAATCTTACAAATAAAAAAACTATACCGGATCCATTTGATGAACTGTCACAAGATTTCCTAATCAATTATCTTAAAAAGCAGTCACAAAACACTTGGATAACATTATATTAACACGTTAGTTATACAAAGTGAAAAAGGGATCTCAAGTAGCTATCATCAACATATTTAAACAGGGAATAATTTCTTATTACATTATCTGGGAGTTGCAACGTCAAAATCTTGGCAGTAGCTCAAAAGCTAGCTAGCTTCCAAAAACGCTAGCTATCAAACTCTAACGAGGTATATATCTATTTTAAACATATTGTATACTTGACATATGTATATTATACACCAGGATATGTAAAATTAATAGTTTGAACTAGTAACCTCATAGAATCACTAATTCAAAGTTCATATCGACTTGTAGTGATGTACATGTTTGTGAAATGCATTACATGTAGATCAAAATAAATTAAAACTAGGTGATTACCCGCGCGCATGCGCGGGGTAAAACTTATATATTAATAACTATTAAATATTAATTTTTATCGTCCAAACCATGTCATAAGTCTCCAAACATATTGATCATGGACCGTCAATATAAAGTTGATTATAAGGTCACGTTTGTTGATATTTTTTAAACGTATATAATTTACATTGAGCTTCAATAATATTATCTAATTGTTATAATTCACCATCTCACTTCGATATGAAGAATCGCAATTTTGAAATGATATGATTAAATAACATAAGAGATACGTGCTTGCGCGGAATGAACATTAATTATGTATACAAATTATTTATAGATATTATTATTTATTTTGTTAATTTACATATTATACAATAATAAATATATTGAATAATTGAGTTAATAAAAATCAAAATAAATCATTTATTTATAAAATTAAATGATATTGACATAGATATATAATATGAATATTTATTTATTGAAACTTGGTACTCATATGATTTTATTAACATTTTTATATTTGATATAACAAAAATAATATTTTTACTAATATGAATATTTATTTACCGAGGCTTCTAACTCAATGTAAATTTTGAAATTAACATTTTATGTATTTTTATATGATATATATATATTAATTTAAACGATACTGAAATAAATAAATAAATATATATATATAATTTGAATATATATATTAAATAAGATTTAATATTTATATGATTTTATGATCATTTGTATCTTGTTACAATAAAAAATTAAACCATTGATCAAAAAAGTTTCAACATAGATTTTTAGCAGTTTTGATAATTTATATCAAACAAACTCAAAATATAGCATATAAGTAAAAATCTAATTTTTTATTATATACTTATGTGATTGTTAAATTTCTTTTAAGAATGTAAAATTGAAAAAAATGATGGAAGATACATAAATTGTTATCAGATCGTATATTAATATGTTGTAATAACATGTGGCTATCGAAATATATTGTAATCAAACGTGGCTACAAGATATGTTGTAATGTTCCATATAAGTATATAATTAACATATATGTATTTTATATGATATATATATTTTAATTTAAACAATATTAAAATACATATGTATATTATTTAATCTGAATATATATTAAATACAACTTCATATTCATATCATTTTATGATTACTTGTATATTTTTATAACAAAACATTAATTATGGAAAAAGTACTAATAGTTTTGGAATTATGCATCAATTATTTTTGTATCTTTTTCCATATTTTCATTGTTCTCATAAAATTTTCATTGTAAGTATTTTAACCGTTTTAGTAATTTATAGTCGTTTTGAAAAATTCAAAATATAATATATAATAAAAAAATCTAGATTTTTTATTACATGGTTAATATGATGTTTAATATTTTTAATAACATAAATTAAACAAAATTGATGAAGAATACAAAAATATTAACAAATATTTATTATTCAAAACATTAATTGTCACATATATGTTAATCATATTTGGTAATTCTGTAGCTATTATTTAAGGAAAGAATGTAAAATATCCTTTTATCGACTACTAATCAATATGCATGTTAATTTAATAAAAGTATAATTTATATTTAGATAGACCAACTATATATATATATATATATAATTTGAATATATATTAAATGAGATTTAATATTTATATGATTTTATGATCATTTGTATCTTGTTACAATAAAAAAGTTAAAGCATTGATAAAAAATTTCAACGTAGATTTTTAGAAGTATTAGTAATTTATATTAAACAAACTCAAAATATAGCATCTTATGTGATTGTTAAATTTCTTATAAGAATATAAAATTGAAAAAAAAATGATGGAAGATACATAAATTGTTATTAGATCGTATATTAATATGTTGTAATGACATGTGACTATCGAAATATGTTGTAATCAAACGTGGCTACCAAGATTTGTTATAATATTCCACCTAAGTATATAATTAACATATATGTATTTTATATGATATATAGTTTGATTTAAACAATATTAAAGTACATATGTATATATATTTAATCTGAATATCTGTTAAATGAAATTTTATATTCATATGATTATTTGTATCTTTTTATAATAAAACATTAATTATAGAAAAATATTAATAGTTTTGGAATTATGCATCAGTTAGTTTTGTATCTTTTTCTATATTTCCATTGTTCTGAGAAAAGTTTCATTGCAAAGATTTTAATTGTTTTAATAATTTATAGTCGTTTTAAAAAATTCAAAATATAACATATAAGAAAAAAAATCTAGATTTTTTATTACATAATTAATTTGATTGTTTAATATTTTTAATAAAAAAAATTAAACAAAAATGATGAAAGATACAAAAAATATTATCAAATCTATATAATTCAAAACATTAATTGTCACATATATGTTAATCATATTAGGTAATTTCGTAGCTTTTATTTAAGGAAAGAATGTAAAGTATCTTTTTTATGCACTACTAATCAATATGCATGTTAATTTAATAAAGGTATAATCTATATTTAGATAGACCAACTTTTTCCTAAAGATTCTGAAAATCATTATGGTGATGACACGTGGCTACAATTTAAAGTTGTAATGCTCCAGGATTAATATATAGGGGATAAAAACGTAATGAGATGAAATTAGATTTGGGCATTAAGCTAATTAGAGAAAGTCATGGTAAAGACATGTTGGAAACTATTACTATTATTAGAAATTTCAGAGTGCATAACAATAATAATAATAATCAATAACCAAACATATAAAAAAACCTACATAACAATGAATGAAGACATAATGCAATATAGTAGTAGATCAGAAGAAGACTGTTGCCAATGCCACGAAAGCTGATGCGAAGCTAGCTCCGGCGAAGTTGATGGCCGGAGCCGAGCTTGTTGGTTTGTCCGTTGTAGAAGATGAAGCTCCAGTGGAACCGGTTCCTGTTCATGTTTTTAAAAAAAAAAATTTAAATACTCCATTATTCACGTACAACTATTATTATATAAAACCATGTATTCATACCGGTGGAAGATGCCGGAGGAGTAGTGGTAGTTGCCGGCGACGTAGAGGGCGTAGTAGTACCTTTGTAAGCACAAAATAAATAAAAATAATTAAAAAAAACATGCATGAAATCCATGTTTATCCTCGGGCTTTACGGTGGAATTCTTAATTTAATTTGACTTTTTTTTTAACAAAAATTGTTGACTAAAAGATCAACAATAAATATGTCACGATTTTTTTTTCAAAGTTAAGGGACTTTTGGAAGCCATGTACGAATGTTTAATTTTACTATGCTCAGTGCCACTCATACGTACGTACATTAGATCTAAGATTGGATTTGGACACAACCGGATAAAACATTAGCTTCAATCCCCAAATTTTTTTTTGTACTTTTTATATAAGAATATGTTCTCAGATTACCAGAATTCATTTCTTTTTTATAGATTTTCTTATAAAACGTTTCGAGCCTTCAAAATTTCAGATCCGGTTCTAATTAGACCAAAAACCTACTCTAAACAGAATCGTATTAAGTGGCTTACCAGTGGTTTTGCATAGAGAGATGTCAGCTTTGGCGCCACAAGCTTTAGGGAGAACAAGGGCGTTTTCTTTAGTGAGGTTAAGCGACCTGAGCATGTCAACATTGTTGAAGACTGAGCAAAGACACGTGGCATCTTTCTCGACGATCTCTTTCAACGGCAGGCAACACGACGCCGGCGGTGGAGGAGTCACCGAGTGAAGATACGGCTGACATGGCATCAGTTTCTGTATACACGGCATTGAGTGAGCATCTCCTCCTCCTGCTCCTCCTCCGTGGCCTCCACCCATTGACGGCATAGGTTCAGCGTTAGACGACGAGACTGAGAAAAATACAAAAACGACGGCGACGGCGAATCTAACGGCCTCCATGTTTCAAAGAGCTTACTAATATTTTAAACAAACGGTTTTGTTTGTCTTCTTTTGAAAGTTGTGTGGATTTGTGTTACATCTCCACGTTTCTTATATATAGTACACACACGTTGGTTATGGTTTTGTTTGTTCTTTGAATCTAATCGAGTTTCTTCCTGTTTTTTCGAGAAGAGTAGTAACAAAATCAGTTTTGATCCGATTCTTACGCCACGGATCAAAGACTAAGCGCTGGATTAGTGACATTTAATTAGTTGTATCCGATTTTTAATCTAGTTATAAGAGTTTACAGAAAAGATTTGTTGTTACGGTATTACATGACAAGGACAGAGATTTACATAGCATGAATAGATGGTTTGTTGTAGTTTTCAGACATGTTCTCGAATCTCACACAGGGCTTGAAAAACACACGGAACCGAAGGTCCTAACCAGAATTAAAGCGAAACATCCAAAATCCAAAATAGCCAAACCGAACTGAAACCACATAAAAAACTAAAAAGATACTCATACATAACAAAATTTTAATTATATATACACATAACATAATTATATATATAATTTAAAACTTTATCAAAACTATGCAAAAATACTTGAGAAGAAAATAGATTATTAAAAAGTTTTTGAACTACTCGAAATTACGAAAAATATTCAAAAATATCTATATATTTTATCCAAATATCCAAAATAATCCAAATTATCTGATTTTTAATAGAAATTATTTTAATTATTTGATAATTTATTCAAAATACTTGATAATTTATTCAGATGATCCGAATTAGCTCAATTGCCGTACTAGAACTGGAATCAAACATGAACCAAAATTTTTTTAGATATCTTTCTAATTTTATTATCCGAACCGAACCGAATTATCTATACTAAACCCAAACCGAAACTAGATTTGTAGATTTTCTAGCTCTTTACATGAATTGTCGGAAATACCCGAACTGAACATATGAAATGCCCAGAACTAACCTCACCTAACAAATACAAAAGTAACAAATACAAAAGGTTCCTTATTTTAAAAATGTTGGGCGAATATTTGAGAGCATTTGCCACATAAGCTAAAAGAGCTTTTTGGAGAGAAATCGTCTCTAATGCCCTTGGGTGAAAAATTTAAAGATAAAATGTCCTCACTTTTTTCTTTTAATTTTATATATCAAACGAAAAATCATAAAATTAAACTCGAAACATCAATATTTTTTATTTGATTTATAGAATTTGATAAAAATATTTCAAAAATCAAAAAATAGTTTTTTCATATTTTTCCAAAAATCATCAAAATATGATTAAAAACGATTTTTTTTTAAAAAAATTCGAATTTGAAACATATAGAATTTAAATATTTACTCATGGGTTCACTGATCCATAAGAGGGGGGGTTTGGGTTTAGTTTTGATCGCTTTGAAATGATTTATTTGAGGTTTTCATTAAATGGGGAAAAGTATGAAAATTAGTGGAGGGTATAAAAGTTTTAAATTTTTCACCCGAGGGCATTAAAGATAATGGCTCGCTTTTTGGATATGGATTTCCACGTATGAGATATCTGTCGCGAGGGCGCTTAGAGCACCTCCATCGGTTAAGGATCCCTATAGGATCCTTAATTTTTTTTTTTTTTGATTCTTTTTTAAAAAAAAATTAAAAACTAACCGATCGTGGGCCGCCACGTGTCAGTTGGACCCACAAAACAGTATAAGAACCGCTCTTTAAATTGGGGTTTTTAGGACAAGTCCTTAACAAAAGTGGTGGGGTCCACCACTACTTTTTGTTAAGGACCTAAGGACCTCAAATGGAGGTGGTCTTATTATACGACTATTAATCAATAAAATAATGGAGATTAATCCAAAATAGAAATAATGTATGGATGTGATATATATACGTTACAGAAAACATGCGTATGAAATTGGTTCGCTTACTGAAATTATTCTTCATCGGTGGAGAAAGGAGAATCTGAGCAAAAAACAAAAATGGGAGGTGACGGTGGAGTTGTTGGGTTTGTTGGTTTGGATTCGTTCAGCTTCGAATTGGCTTCTTCGCTTCTTCGTTCTGGGTTTAAGGTTCAAGCATTCGAGGTCTGCTTCTTCTTCTTTTCAGGTTGATCGGGTTTTGGTACCAAACATGTGAAAGCGTTTGGGTTCGATCTCTTGAGAACTTTGTTAATCCAATCTCAGAGAAATTCAGCTGTTTCTTACACGTCTGTTTTATATTTTCCACTACACAAAGTCTTAAGTTCAACTGAAATGATTTGATTACTAGTACGTTCTCTGTGAGGGGACTGCAAAATGTTTTGTGCTTTTGACTAGAAACAAACCAACCAGAGTTGTTTTCTTCAATCTTTTATAAGAAAATTGAGGAAAAAAGTTAAACAGTTGTATCTATATTCCACAGATAAGTACACAGTTGGTGGAGAAGTTCACTGAATTGGGAGGATGCAAATGTGATAGTCCTGCAGATGTTGGCAAAGGTAGCAGATTGAGTGTGTGTTATAACTTATTAGTTACGAACAATTAAGATACATGGAAACAAAGTTTAGTACTAGCCTTCCTGTTGCTGCTGCCTCTCTGTTTACTTTTGATACTGTCATGGTGTTAAGGGTTATTTACTCTCCGCACGATCTCTCGAGTTTTTTTACTTTGTTACTGTTAAGCAGGTGCAGCAGCCGTGGTGGTTTTACTTTCCCACCCTGACCAAATTCAAGATGTTATTTTTGGTGAAGAGGGTGTTATCAAAGGTCAATCCCCAAGTTTCTTTGCCTCACAGTTGGTGATTTTTATCTCCGGATAATTTATGTAGGTGACTGTATGCGTTGTTTCTTTTCAGGTCTACAGAAGGGCGATGTTTTGCTTTTGTCTTCCACAATATCGCCTTTGCACCTCCAGAATCTAGAGAAACAAATTACAGGTTGGAACAGTTTTGATACTTTTGAGGCTTCGTTTGCATTTCATCTCTGTATTTGGAAGTTTCCGCTTTTCAGTCGTGAACTGAAGATGGGATTTGGTTTTCGATGCAGAGGGCGGAGGGCAAATCTTTGTAGTCGATGCCTATGTTTTAAAAGGAATGTCTGAGCTTTTTGATGGAAAACTGATGGTATAATATCTCCTCTCTTGCTAAGTCTTTGATGTCGGTGGAGTATTACTGAGCTAGTTTGATCTCCATTTCATTGTTTAAACTGGCTTGTCACTGCAATTGTAGTAACCCATTTCATTTTAACTTTATAAAGATTATAGCATCTGGAAGGTTAGATTCGATCACAAGAGCACAACCGTATCTTACTGGTAAATGTTAACTCCGGTTTTATAGACCCTCTCAAGATGTGGACTTCCTGAGAATTAATTTAATTATTGAGACACTTTCTTTGTTTCCTGAAGCAATGTGTCAGAAGCTTTACACCTTTGAGGGAGAAATTGGTGCTGGAAGGTATGTAAATTTGGGTGATAAATTACCTCTTGAGTTGGTAACGTAGCTATTATAATGGTCATGTTGTTTGCATGCAACCTATGAATTCTCTGATTGTAATATGCATGAAACAAAACCTTTGATGATTCAACTGTTCCCCTGTCTTATAGAAACCCATTGATCTCCTTTTTTTTCTGAACCAGTAAAGTTAAAATGGTGAATGAGCTACTCGAGGGCATTCATCTTGTTGCTGCTGTGGAGGCTATATCATTAGGTTCTCAGGCGGGTGTGCATCCATGGATATTGTATGACATCATTTCCAGCGCTGCTGGCAACTCATGGTAAGCATTATGCTACAAGGACCCTTCCTTTGGTTACCGGTAATACAGAAGTATTCAAGTACCAAAATCGGAAAGATTGTAGATAGTAGGAATGTTATGAAATGATAGGTTCGACTACATTTCATGTAGTAAGGGCAGGGAAAAAGAATAAGCAGAATATTCTTATTCTGAAAGTTTTGAGAATAGACTAGACTATTGCAAGTAAGTTGTATCTATATCATTGTTTCTTGATTAGCAAGTGTAACTGGTAGAAAAAATTATTTTATTTTTGAGCTCCTCATTATAAATTTCCTGAAGGTTTATTCCATATTGACATGCCAATATTTCTACAATGGCTGTAGAATTAACTTGTCTTGTGTGTACTTTGTTTTCAGGATTTATAAGAATTATATACCGTTGTTGCTGAAAAGTGATATAGACGGTCGCTTCCTCGATGTTCTCTCTCAGAATCTGGTATGATACACCGGCTTGAAAGTGATTATATTAATGAAACTTTTTATATGCTCAATTGTGATTTAATCTTGATGTTTAGCACATGCAACTAACGAAACGCTAACTGACTTTCCAAATGGTAAGGGCATTGTTGAAGATAAAGCCAAATCGTTCCCATTCCCTGTCCCACTTTTGGCAGTTGCGCGTCAACAGCTAATCCTCGGTACGTATCAGTATCATCTTATGCATGGACAATGATAACGACCTCTTTCCATTTATTTTATTCTTTGCATAATTCCACTTGTCCAGGCATGTCACAGATGCACGGAGATGATACATCTACTTCATTGGCTAAGGTCTCCCAATAGAGTTCTTTCCATTTTTTTTTTCGAAATTTGTGGCAAATTTAAAGGAAAAGAAAAGTACTATCATATACCATGTACATGACAAATACTTGTCTAATGAAACGTTTGCATAATGGTTGAACAGATCTGGGAAAAAGTATTTGGTGTTAGCATATTAGAAGCAGCCAATAAAGAACTTTACAAGCCAGAGGATTTGGCCAAAGAAATTACTACTCAAGCAAAGCCTGTGAAAAGAATTGGTTTTATTGGTCTCGGAGCAATGGGTTTTGGTATGGCAGCGCACCTGTTGAAATCGAACTTTTCTGTCTGTGGTTATGACGTAAGCCTCTGATTAACTCTACACTGTGGATGCTCTAGTGAGTCTAGGTATTCATGTTTTGGGTGACTTTTCGTACAATTTTCAACTCATTGATGTATTCGCGTTAGCTCATTTAGAGTATTATAAATGTAGGAATTGCTAATAGGTGGTGGCTTAATTTTCAGAAGCCTGTGTATCACTCTTGAGTAGAAAAATGACACTGTTAGATGAAATGTTTGATACTGATACTGTATTGCAGGTATACAAGCCAACACTCGTCAGATTGGAGAGTATCGGGGGATTGGCGGCAAATTCTCCAGCTGATGTGACAAAAGGTAGTTCTCAAAATCAAGACAAGTGGATAAATTACAGTATATGTGTCATGTAGCTCTCAGAACTTTGAGATGAAAATCCTTCTTTGAAGCCAGTCATTTCCCCTGATATAATCTTTCTATTTGTATCTTCTTCTACAGATGTAGATATTCTTGTAATTATGGTAACAAACGAGGTTCAGGCTGAGGATGTGCTGTATGGGCATCTTGGAGCAGTTGAAGGTATATATATCTTTTATCTTAGCTTTTATATTGGAGCTTAGAGCTGATTTTTCTATGTTTTCGTTTAACAATATTTCAGCTATTCCATCTGGAGTAACTATTGTACTTACGTCAACAGTCTCTCCGGCATTTGTTAGCCAACTTGAAAGGCGTCTAGAAAGTAAGTTTCACTCTGAGCTGATTTTGGTGGTCAGATGCTCCGGTGATCAAATTTTTACTTCCACCATGATCTCTTACTGTCACTTGATTAAGTTCTATAACTTATTTGGTAATCTTTTAGATGAGGGTAAGGACCTAAAGCTGGTGGATGCTCCTGTTTCTGGTGGTGTTAAGAAGGCTGCCATGGGAGAACTTACGGTATGAAGTCTAGAAAACTATGTACCGTGTCTGTAATGAAGCTGAAGTTGTAAGTTTTTTTTTCTTAGATGATGGCTTCAGGTACCGAAGAAGCACTCACATCTGCGGGGATGGTGTTGTCAGGTGACGATTTCATTTTCACTTTTCTCGTGAAATATTTTCTTGTTCACATCAATAACCTGGACGTGCCTGATTATATTGATTTTGAGCAGCATTAAGTGAGAAGCTTTATGTGATTAGAGGAGCTTGCGGCGCAGGAAGGTAATTTGTTTTGCTCTTTTGTCATCACCATCACGATCCTTTCTTTAGTGACATGGACATCGTTTCACTTTCTTTGTTACGTGTTTATTTGATCCATAGTGGTGTTAAAATGGTCAATCAATTGCTTGCGGGAGTTCATATTGCATCAGCTGCCGAAGCAATGGCATTTGGAGCTCGGTTAGGCCTGAATACTCGAAAGCTATTCAATGTTATTTCCAACTGCGGTGGAACATCTTGGTATGTTTTACTTAGATATTTATGGAATAAATTTTTATTTTCTCATCTCTGAAAAAGTCTGTGGTACAATCAACGGCAATAGCATTTCTGATGAAATGTTCACCACTGTGATGCTCTGCATAATCTCAGAGAATAGTCTGCCCTCTTTATTTTTTCTGTAGTTGTGTCATTACTTGTCCTAGTCTGGCAAAGAATAATATTGCCAAATAGGTTCCAGTTTGGCCGTATTGTTATTTCAAAGTCATTGCAGGATGATAATAATCTTGAGCCTAAAGTTTTGCCTTCATGAAATCCTATGCTTTTGCTTATTGATATTTATCTTTCCAAGTTAGAAAAACACGTTTGTGTTAGCCTGCTATTTCATAAATTGAATGGCTTCTATTCTTGCAGGATGTTTGAAAATCGTGTTCCACACATGCTGGATAATGACTACACACCATACTCTGCTCTAAATATATTTGTTAAGGATTTGGTAAGATTAGCAACTGTAGTCAGTTTGTAAACTTGCTCTTTTGTTTTATATTAACTTTAGCAAGAGTTTTGAGTGTAGGGAATTGTTACCCAAGACGGTTCATCTCGTAAAGTTCCACTCCATATATCAACAGTGGCACACCAGCTTTTCTTAGCCGGTAGGCTAATCTTTTTTATTTTTCTCAATTCATCTTGAACGTGCATTATTTCGGTCCTACCTTTTCAACAATAAAAGTTATTTTTAAGAGCTCACTGCTTGGGTTGAATACATGGTTAATTTCTTGAAAAATATATTGGCAGTGCTTCTTTAGTTGATGTTTTGGAGAAATAGAAAAATCTATACTTTTTAGTGAGCTATACTACGTATAGATGGTGACAAGTATACTGAGAGATATTTTCATTTGCAGGCTCGGCTGCGGGCTGGGGACGAATAGATGATGCTGGAGTGGTCAAGGTATAATTGTAATATATGCACTGATTCATTGCGCCAAGATTATAGTGATTGAGTTTGAGACAGATTTTGGCTGTTAGTATCTGTCTTTCAAAACAATAGAAATCCTCTTTTTACTTGAAATGGCTGCAAGCGCAAACGTTTAGTAGACCTAAAGTTAAGTGAGATGAGATGCTCTTAAATGAATAGTAGAAGCTGAAACATCTTGGATTTTAATCTCATAGCATATGAACTATTGGGCTCAAGATCCACATATAGTATTTGCTGATTATCTTTCTCATAGATGGACAAGTGAAGCTATAGCTGTACTAATATTTGTGTCCTGTTTGGTGTGACTAAAAATGATTTTGTTATATTTATAGGTATATGAAACCCTTTCAGGGATTAAAGTAGAAGGGAGACTTCCTGTTCTGAAGAAAGAAGACGTATTAAAATCTCTTCCATCTGAATGGCCTTTCGACCCCACAGATGACATACATAGATTAAATATGGGAAAGTCAAAGACGTTGGTTGTTCTTGATGATGATCCAACTGGGACACAAACTGTTCATGACGTAGAGGTTTTAACAGAATGGTTAGGCTTGCATGCTTTCTCTATTAAGACTGAATTTATATTGCTAACAAAAAATTATTATGAATCCACATAAGTAAGAGTTGCTAGTTGCTAGCCTAGAACTCAGTGGAAGACTTGATATTTGGTTATTGATTTGTCCTATATTTTGACAGGAGTGTTGAGTCTATTTCTGAGCAGTTCAGAAAGAAGCCTGCATGTTTCTTCATATTGACAAATTCGAGGTCATTGAGCTCTGAGAAGGTCAAGACATTTCTATCTTGTGCAGAGTACTTATTGAAGAGTTCTAATCTCCTGGAACAATGGAAAGCTGATGCATCAGCTTTTAGCAATTTCAAGATCTAACTCAATATTTCTTAAACAGGCTAGTGCATTGATCAAAGATATCTGTTCCAACCTATGTGCTGCATCAAAAGAAGCTGGCAATGCTGACTACACAATTGTTCTGCGTGGTGATTCAACATTGCGTGGTCATTTTCCTCAGGCAAGTTTGGTGCTCCTAGAATGAAATGACGGACCATCATATCACTTTTGGATTTGAATTTGAAATTATGATCCAAGCAGGAAGCAGATGCTGCTGTCTCTATACTTGGGGAAATGGACGCATGGATTATTTGCCCCTTCTTCCTTCAAGGAGGACGCTATACTATTGATGATGTGCATTATGTTGCAGATTCTGATAGGTATGTTTTTGTGAACAAAGATTGTATTTTTAACTTCCTGAATCAGGGAAAAGTTCCCTTCAGAGCATGAAGTTTGATAGTCTTCAACTCTTCATCATGAGTATTGCAGACTAGTTCCTGCAGGAGAGACAGAGTTTGCCAAAGACGCATCCTTTGGATATAAATCCTCAAATCTCCGTGAGGTCTGAATTCTTCCAACAGTAGAATCATCTAATATAATTTGACCCTGACAAAAATAGTAGTAACGGACAAATGTTATATGATTCCAGTGGGTTGAGGAAAAAACAGCTGGCACCATTCCTGCTAACAGCGTTGAGTCGATATCAATCCAACTTCTAAGAACAGGTGGCCCTGATGCAGTGTGTGAGTTCTTATGCAGTTTAAAGAAGGTAATGTTTCCAGCGTGTTTTGCTATGGCTTTCTGTGAACTTTTCTGGTCTTTAGAACTGGTGGAACCAGTCATTCCAAGTTTGGTATGAAGTCTCAAACTTTATTTTTATTTCAGGGATCTGCATGTATTGTCAACGCAGCTAGTGATAGAGACATGGCTGTATTTGCAGCGGGTATGATACAGGTAAGCCGGCCTATTATTCTTTCAGTTCTTCTTACTTTCTGAGGTATATTGATCAATTAGAGTATGGAGTTTTGTGTTTGTCTTATATTTTTGGTTCTTTGGTTTGATCAAACATTATCTTTGGCAGGCTGAACAGAAAGGAAAATCTTTCTTATGCCGTACTGCTGCTAGCTTTGTGTCTGCTCGAATAGGGATTATTCCAAAAGACCTTGTGTTGCCGAAAGATTTTCCATCTGACAAAGAAAGTAGTGGTGCACTAATTGTTGTGGGTTCCTATGTCCCAAAAACAACAAAGCAGGTCAACTTTCGTTGTTGCCATTAATTTCTCTAATGCGTTAAATGAAATAGTTAAAAGAGTCCTGAGTCATTTTCGTTAAACCAACAGGTTGAAGAACTTCAATCACAACATAAGCAGAAGTTAAGGAGCATTGAGGTAAAAACAAGTAGATATGGCTAACAAGGATAGTTGTTATGGTGACTAAGTTCTAGCTATGATCAACAGATTTCTGTAGAGAAAGTTGCTCTTAAGTCCTCCGAAGTGAGAGTTGCAGAGATCAGTAGAGCGGTTGACATGGCCGATGCTTTCCTTCGTGCTGGCAGGGAGACTCTAATTATGAGCAGTCGCGAGCTCATCACTGGGAAAAGTTGTTTCTTCATCCCTACTCTTTATATATTTTCTATTACTTGGTAATAAAGTCATGACCAAGGAATAACATCATTAACGGGGCTGCTTTTTATTTTGGCAGCATCTTCGGAGAGTCTTGACATTAATAGCAAAGTGAGCACCGCTCTGGTTGAAGTAGTGAGCCAGATAACTACTAGACCTCGTTATATTCTTGCTAAGGTACTTTTGCATACACATTACTTCTCCGTTCAGCTTACCATATCAGAAACTTCACACAATCTGTCACTGTACTTCGATGCTTGCAACTGTTTTATAGTTCGTCGTATTTTGATATTTTGACACTGTAACATATCCTTGTCTAGGGTGGAATTACGTCTTCAGACACAGCAACAAAAGCGCTCAAAGCAAGACGCGCACTTGTGATTGGTCAAGCCCTTGCTGGTGTTCCAGTATGGAAGTTAGGTCTAGAAAGTAGACATCCCGGAGTCCCCTACATTGTTTTCCCGGGTAAACCTTAGTTTGTAAATTCAACTGAAGAAAATAGCTATCCTTAATTGAAAAGAAAACTATATTCCCTATATATAACAGGTAATGTTGGTAGCAGCACAGCTCTCGCAGAAGTTGTGAAGTCCTGGTCAGTAGTAGCTGGAAGATCAACGAAAGAGCTGCTTCTTGTGAGTATCCCTATTGATCTCCAGCCTCATTTTTTCTCTTTCATATACTTATGTTGTGTTTATATGTGAAACAGAAAGCGGAAAATGGTGGATTTGCGATTGGAGCATTTAATGTGTATAACCTGGAAGGAATAGAAGCTGTTGTAGAAGCTGCAGAGGAAGAACATAGTCCTGCCATTTTACAGGTTAGTGTGTGATCAAAAATTGGATCTCGGATTCGTTAAAGGGTTTCATATGAGAGACATCAGCCACTGATGGAAACCTAAGCATAACACTCTGTTCTCAGCTGTTCAAAAATGCATGACAGAAAACATGAAAGCTGATTTTCCGCTGTTCTTATGGCTATGCTTTTAGGTTCATCCAGGTGCGTTCAAGCACGGAGGTATTCCATTGGTATCATGTTGCATCTCCGCAGCTGAACAAGCCAGGGTAAGTAACTTTGATTATGCAGTAGATGTATGTTTTATTGCAAGTCATGTATCTTAAGTTTGCTTTGCTATCACGAATCAAACGAAAAAGCTACTAACTCGGCAACTAGACAAAAGAAGCAAGACTGATTGTCCGGAAAAAGTATTGAAATTTTTGTACTATTATGCACAATGTGGCAGGTTCCTATAGCAGTGCATTTTGACCATGGATCAACAAAACATGAGCTATTAGAAGCTCTTGAACTCGTAAGTTTGAGATATATGTCGCCTATGTTCATTCTAGTTGTACTCTTGTACTTAGTTTTATGTTGAAAACTTCATACCAATTGATCCTGTGCAGGGATTTGATTCAGTGATGGTAGATGGTTCTCATCTCTCCTTCACGGAAAATGTGGCCTACACGAAATCAATAACAGAGTTGGCACGTTCAAAAAAAATTATGGTGGAAGCTGAATTAGGTAGACTCTCAGGTACAGAGGATGGCTTGACCGTTGAAGATTATGAAGCTAAGCTCACCAACGTTCACCAGGTCTTTGTTGTGTTTTTAACCTTTGATAAATCAAATCTCTCACCTTGCTACTATCCACGTCTCCTAAACCAAACAACAATGAGTTTTTCTCAGGCTCAGGAATTTATGGAGACTGGTATAGATGCTTTGGCTGTGTGTATAGGAAATGTCCATGGAAAATACCCCGAGTCCGGCCCAAACCTCAAGCTTGACTTACTTAAGGTTAAACATACTCTTCTGCTGAGTTCAGTTTGCTGAGTTCAGTTTGCTGAGTTTGCGTCATTCTTATTCTAAATGCTTACCATATGTATAGGAACTTCACGATTTAAGTTCAAAGAAAGGCGTCTTTCTTGTTCTTCATGGAGCTTCTGGTTTGCCTGAGAAACTTATCAAGGTATCTAGAGCTTTATCAAGAATTTGGTATGTGCTTAACTCTTTTTTTGCTTAAGTGTTGTCTCATGTTGTCATCAGGAATGTATTGAAAATGGAGTGAGGAAGTTCAACGTGAACACAGAAGTAAGAAAGGCTTACATGGATGCTCTTACCTCCTCCAAAAAGACCGACCTTGTTGACCTCATGTCGGCAACGAAAACAGCCATGAAAGCTGTGATCGCTGACAAAATCCGACTCTTTGGTTCTGCCGGAAAAGCTTGATTTGTTAATGTACAATGAACAATGTTACACAGTTGTTATTGAATCAAACTCTTAACACAAATCTCTTGTATTAATCTCTTATTGCTTTAGAAAATTAACTCAAAACTAAAGCTTCTCACAACTCATAAGGATGCAACACTCTTGCAACTCTTATATATATATAAAACGTAATTCTTAAACTCATTAGGATAAGTTAACTAGATAACTTCTAATCTTAACTAACTTTTCCTTTTTCCATATTTTAATAGGAAAAGTAATAACTTCTTCTCCAAGTTATTTCAAGTTTACTCCAACATTCTCCCCTTTAAACTTGAAATCTTCTTTTGACATATCCTGTACTCCAATTAACTCTCGCATCTCCTTGAATTTGGTCTTCCCAAGCGCCTTAGTTAGTATATCAGCCTTTTGACTTACTCCTGCTACATGCTCAACACTTACAAGCCCTTTCTCAACGCATTCTCGAATGAAATGAAACCTTGTATGTATATGCTTGCTACGTCCATGAAATACTGGATTCTTGGTTAGTGCTATCGCAGATTTATTATCGATTCGTATCACTACCTTCTCCTTAGTACGCCCATGAATTTCTTCAAGTAGCTCTTTCAGCCACACGGCTTGTTTGGCAGTCTCAGTCGCGGCTACAAACTCTGCCTCACAAGACGATAAGGCAACAATCTCTTGTTTCTGGGAACACCAAGTGATGGGATTTCCATTTAGATAGAAAACATGTCCGGTGGTACTCTTACCATCGTCTGGATCAACATTGTAACTGCTGTCACTATAACCCACTAAGCCATTTGTTGTATTTGACCCGAACTCAAGACCATACGCCAAAGTCCCTTGAAGATACCTCAACACTTGTTTGAGTGCAGCTTGGTGAGACTCCTTCGGTGCATGCATATAGCGGCTAAGAACCCCGACACTATAGGCTAGGTCGGGTCTTGTATGTATCAGGTATCTAAGGCAACCGATATTTCTTCTATAATCTCTTTCGTCAACTCTATTTTCTTCCTCTGCTTTACTCAACTTCAAGCCGGCATCCATTGGTATGTAAACTGCATTACAATCTTTCATTCCAGCCTCCTCGAGTATCTTGGCAGCATATCTTCCTTGGCTTAGCACAATACTCCCCTTTCGTTGTGAAACTTCTATCCCAAGGTAATAACTTAGGCGTCCAAAATCGCTCATCTCAAACCTTGCTGCCATGTTCCTTTTAAACTCAAGGATCATATCGATATTCGATCCTGTGACGAGCAAATCATCGACGTATACAGCTACAATCAATAGATGTCCTTTCTTCTCCTGTCGATAGAGTGATGGTTCTTTTAAGCATTTTACAAAGTTTAACTCGTGTAGAATGGCATTGAGCTTTTCGTTCCATGCCCGTGGCGCCTGTCGCAAGCCGTATAGTGCTTTCTTTAACTTGTAGACTTTATTTTCACTTCCTTTCACTACATAACCTTCTGGTTGTGAAACGTAAACTTCCTCTTTCAACTCACCATGGAGGAAGGCCGTTTTTACATCTAGGTGGTGTAGTTCCCAGCAGTGTGAAGCCGCAAGTCCAATGATCAAACGTACGGTTTCTATTCGAGCCACCGGAGCAAATACTTCCTCAAAATCTATACCATATTTTTGTATGTATCCCTTTGCCACTAATCGTGCTTTAAACTTGTTAATGCTCCCATCTGAATTCTTCTTGATTTTGAAGACCCACTTTAGACCAATCGCCTTACAATTCGCAGGAAGATCAACCAATGTCCACGTATTGTTTTTTACTATTGATTCTATCTCGTCGTCGCATGCGTCTCTCCACACCTTTAGCTCACATGCTTCCTCATAACTCCACGGTTCCTCGTTTATAATAAGCAAAAGATGCTCGCATTCAAGTTTGCATAATGTCTCAAAGTTATCTTCTTCACATAGTAACTCATAATCTTCTAGGTACTTTGGTTTGTGGATTACTCGAGTAGAACGTCTTAAAGGTGCCGAAGTTTCTTCCAAATTCTCTTCATCTATCTCGGAGATCTCGTGATCCTCTAACGGTATTTTCCGGAGATCCTTATCTTCGTCTTCCTGCGTAGCTTGGTCTCCAAGTTCCCTGAGACCGAAACTTATTACACCAGACTATGTCGACTCTGTCTCGTTCCACTTCCAGCTTCTTTCTTCGTCAAACACTACGTCACGGCTTACAACAACTCTGCGTGTTGTTGGATCAAGTAATCTATAAGCTTTTGATCCGGGTTCTGTTCCAAGATGCACAAGTTCTCGCGATCTGTCATCCAGTTTCTTTAAGTGTGTAGCATCAACCTTTGTGTAGCCGATACACCCAAAGACCCTTATATGTTCGATGTTAGGCTTTTTGTTCTTGTAACACTCGTATGGAACCTGCAACTTGAGAGTTCTCGTTGATACTCTATTCAAAAGATATGTTGAATGTCGAATCGCTTCTCCCCAAAGCCAATTAGGAATATTCATGTGCTTCAAAATGCTTCGAGTCATCTCAAGCAGAGTTCTATTCCTTCTTTCGACTACTCCATTCTGTTGTGGAGAGTATGGAGCGGTTAGGTGACGTTTAATACCTGAAACATCGCAGAAATTTTGAAACTCTTGAGATGTGAACTCTCCTCCTCTATCGGTTCTGAGTGTCTTGACCATGGTACCAGTTTCTTGTTCGACCATCTTCTTGAAATGTTTGAACTTTGAGAGTGCTTCACTCTTTTCTTTTAATAGAATGGTCCACATGTATCGAGAGTGGTCGTCGATTAATACAAAAATGTATCTATTTTTTCCAGCCGTGGGTGGTGTTATAGGACCACATAAATCTGCATGTATTAGGTCTAATACTTTTGTTGCACGATACGAACTTGATTGAGGGAAGGACTTTCGAGTTTGCTTGCCTCTCAAGCAAGATGTACACGTCTCACTCTCCACTTTAAATTGTGGTAGTCCGCTAACGAGGTTCTTGGTGACCATTGTCTTGAGTTTGTCTAGTCCGACATGTCCTAAACGGGCATGCCACTTGGCTGATTCATTGAGATGGACCAGTTGTAAGCACCTTGGTTGTTCGGCCTCCATAACAACTTTATATAACCTGTTCTTTGCTCTTCTTGCTTTCATTAACAGTTTATCATCTCGATCGTATAGAAATAACTCATCTCCTTTCATCCTAACCTCGCATCCCAACTCAGTAGCATGTCCAAGACTTATGATATTACTCTTAAGATCAGGAATATAATATACGTCTGATAGCATCTTCCGTTCACCATTCTTTGTAGTAAACAATATGGAGCCCTTTCCCTCTATGTTAATTCGGGTGTTATCACCGAATTTTACTTTTCCCGTTATTCCTCTATTAAGCTTTGTGAAGTAGTTGAGATTGCCTGTCATGTGGTTGCTGGCACCATTGTCTAAGTACCATAGATTTTCGGTAGTGGTCTCAGTATCAGGCTTGCTTGGTGTGTAGTTACGCTCGTTGAGGAACACAACCTCATGAATCATCAAGTTCTCTGCTTCTTGAGTTTGGGTTTCTTCATTCTCATGTGTCTCTTGGAGTTTTAGTAAACGATCAGGACAGTTTTGTGCAAAGTGTCCCATCTTATCACATCTGAAACATACAACCTTCGATGCATCTCTTTCTTGCCGATAATATCCTCCATTCTGCTGATAATAACTTCGTCCACGACCTCTTCCCCGATATCCGAAACGACCACCTCTTCCTCTATTTCTACCAGAATCATATCTGTCTTGATGCGGCTGAGAATCTGTATACATAATTTTGTCTTGACCTTGATCTTCATGTTTCTCTTCTTCTTCGTCATAAATTCTTTCCTCATAAGCTTTTAATCTTCCCACGATATCCTCAAAGCTTGTTTTATTAAGATCAAGAACTTGCTCAAGTGCAGCTATGATGTGTATATATTTCTTTCGCGGTAAACTATTAAGAAATTTCTTGACCAATTTCGGTTCTTCTATATGATCGCCTAGAGCAGAGGATTTTGTTGATAATTCTGAAAGTTTCCCGACAAATTCATCAATAGAATCAGTCTCCTTCATCTTTAGTCGGTTAAAATCAGCCATAAGAGTTTGAAGTTGCGCTTCTTTCACTCGATCTGCTCCCATATGCCTTGTCTTTATCGCTTCCCACACAGCTTTTGCAGTTTCTAAGTTCCCTACCTGTAATATTAGCGATTCTGGTATGGATTGGAAAAGTAAAGCTTTCGCCATATCATCTTTTTCTCCTTCTGTCTCTCCTGGTTCAATGGTTTCCCAAACCTTGTGAACTTTTAAAGCTACCTTCATTCGCATTGTCCAAACAGTGTAATTAGTGTCGGTAAGCATTGGACATTGTATGGACGATGATCCACTGCTTCGTGAATTGCTAGTTGCGATGATTTCTCCCATGATTTCTCTTGTCGACTGAAACAACTTCTTGATTCAATAGAATGCTCTGATACCAATTATTGAATCAAACTCTTAACACAAATCTCTTGTATTAATCTCTTATTGCTTTAGAAAATTAACTCAAAACTAAAGCTTCTCACAACTCATAAGGATGCAACACTCTTGCAACTCTTATATATATATAAAACGTAATTCCTAAACTCATTAGGATAAGTTAACTAGATAACTCCTAATCTTAACTAACTTTTCCTATTTCCATATTTTAATAGGAAAAGTAAATCACATATTCACATTCAAATAATCAATGCATTGTATGGAATGTAACAATTGTTGAAAAATAATGAAAACTTTTATAAGCATTCCTTTCTGGGAAGCCACCTACTTTTTTAGATAAAATTACTAATTATGCATGGCTATTATCTAGAGACATTATAAACCTCGTAATCTTCGCCGTTTTATCTTCTTGTTCCCCCATCTACAATCCCTAACTCTCACACACATTCTCTTCATTGGGAATCGACTTTCTCTTCGTTTTATGAGTGTATATCTTTATGAATTGCTTGTTCTTATCCATTGATGTCTACCACTACTACGTAATGGGTTTTGCTTCATTTCTCAACCTTTTGAGTAAAGTCGATGGCTTTGGATGTGGGTTCTTCGTGTTCGGCTGTTTCTCTCAGATTCTTAATCTCGTCCTTGTCGTTTGCTTGCTTGTGTTGTCACTAAAGTTTCTGCTCTTCAAGGGTCCTTCGTCTCTAGAGAAGATTGAGTGTTGCAGTTCCTTAGATCAAGACAACAACAGAGATGGGTTGGGTTCCAAATCTTGTTTGGTTGATGAGTTGGATCAGAAGAAAGCTATCGTCTTACACTGGAATCCTGATGAGTTGAAGAAGACGAACAAGAGATGCGAGAACTGTGATCAGCTTCTTCTAAGTGATGAGCTTAATCTCAGAACGAACAGAGACACTGCTCCAGCGTTATCGGAGACAGAGGAAAGCGAGGACGAGGGATCACGTGATGAAGATCAGGTGTTCGACGTTATTACTCTGAGAAAAATGGTGAAGAAGGAGAGGAAACGAGGCGATAGGTTGAAGATGGAACTTGAGAAGGAGAGAAGAGCGGCGGAATCAGCAGCTGAAGAAGCCATGGCGATGCTTCTGAAGCTAAGGATGGAGAAGAGCGTGGTGGAGATGGAGGCGAATCATTACAAGAGAGTCGCGGAACAGAAGCAAGTTTATGATCAAGAAGTGATTCAATCGTTACAGTGGATGCTGATGAAGCTTGATGATGACGGAGATAAGATTCAAGACTATAAAACTCTTTGATCATCCTCTTTGTATGCATATAAAAAAACAAAAAGAGACATGTTTTCGATTAAAAGTTTAAAACAGTTGTAAACTGAACTGAATTTATCTTACGTGGCAGTTTAGACAAGTATACTTACGTGGCGTGTTACTAGTGGATGTATGATAATGATTGACGTGGCAATTTATAGACTATTCGAAATGACTTAACTACCCCTATCATCTTCTTTCTTTCCCTCCTTAATTCGATCTTATGACGAGTCTAGTCACGTGGCAACTTAAACAAGTGTACTTACGTGGCATGTGATTATTGGATGTATGATAACGATTAGACGTGGCAATTTATTGAATGTAGTCAATTACGTAACTACCCTTCCATCTTCTTTCTTTCCTTCGCTCGTCATCATTCTGAAACTCGATCTGATCACTGAGAAACTACGACGAAGTGGTGAAGGAGGAGGTAGAATGAGAATCACAAACTACGTAATCGTTGTTCTCTCTGTAATTGTATTCTATTACCTCGATCTCAGCGTTAACGCTCGTCCCGTTGTCCTCGTCCTCTCAAACGACGATCTCAACAGCGGCGGCGATGATCCCGGAGTCGGAGACTCCTCCGACTTCGACGAATTCGGCGAATCCGAACCTAAATCAGAAGAGGAGCTCGATCCCGGTTCGTGGCGAAGTATGTTCGAGCCGGATGATGACTCTACGGTCCAAGCCGCGTCGCCGCAGTACTACTCCGGCCTCCACAAGATTCTATCGGCGGCGAGCGATGGAAACGATAGGTTGATGGAGGAAGCTGTGGAGGAGATAGAGGCGTCTTCTTCTTCGTCTGGAGATCCGCACTCGCAGTCGTTGATGGGTTTCGTTTACGGGACAGGGATGATGCGTGAGAAGAGCAAAAGCAAGTCCTTTCTTCACCATAGCTTTGCATCTGAAGGTGGGAACATGCAGTCAAAGATGGCACTTGCGTTCACTTATCTGAGACAAGATGTAAGCAACAAAAAAGATTACACCTTTAACACCTTTAAGCTTTTGTGTTTTCTGAGTTTTTTATTGGTTCGCTCTTCTATTACAGATGCATGATAAGGCTGTGAAACTATATGCTGAACTAGCAGAGACGGCTGTGAATAGTTTCCTTATCTCAAAGGATTCACCAGTGGTGGAACCGACTAGGATTCACAGCGGGACTGAAGAAAACAAAGGTGCTTTAAGGAAATCACGAGGGGAGGAGGATGAGGATTTTCAGATATTGGAGTATCAGGCACAGAAAGGCAATGCTGCGGCTATGTACAAGATTGGACTGTTCTACTACTTTGGTCTGCGAGGGTTAAGGCGTGATCACACCAAGGCGTTGCACTGGTTTTCAAAGGCGGTTGAAAAGGGAGAGCCGAGGTCTATGGAACTTTTGGGGGAGATATATGCTCGAGGAGCTGGTGTTGAGAGAAATTATACCAAGGCACTTGAGTGGCTTACACTTGCTGCTAAAGAAGGTCTTTATTCAGCGTTTAATGGAATTGGCTACTTGTATGTCAAAGGTTATGGAGTAGAGAAGAAAAACTACACTAAGGTATGGCTTCAAGATTCACAGGATTTACTCGTTATCTGACTAGAGGTTTAGCTTAGCTGATTAAACAGTTAGATTAAACTCATGAACCTTTATTGTATGGCTACAAATGCAGGCAAGAGAGTATTTTGAAAAGGCTGTTGACAATGAAGACCCCAGTGGGCATTATAACCTTGGGGTTCTGTATCTCAAAGGCATCGGAGTTAAAAGGGATGTGAGGCAGGCAACAAAATACTTCTTTGTTGCTGCAAATGCTGGTCAACCAAAGGCTTTCTATCAACTCGCCAAGATGTTTCATACTGGAGTTGGGCTTAAGAAGAACCTGGAAATGGTAATATACTTTCAAATTCCTCAGACTTTTCTCCCTAACGATGGATGCCAAATGCAAATTCATTTAGTTTATGGGGAATGAAACTCTTTAAAAGATATGGCTGCCTGCTCTTATAAACTTCAGAAGAATAACTGGCCATTGTTAGCCATTTTCAACGTTTTTATTATGGAGGTTAGGGGATGTTTGTGATTAGCTATAACGTATATTCATTAAGACATGAAGTGTAATATATTTTGTCTCCACTAGGGCGTATATTTACCGTCTTTTAGATTTCTTAAGGATATTTTTTGAACACTTTGGGCACATATTGTTGTGGGACTTTATGCTAAAATTGTTTGTTAACTTTCCTTGCATTTTGGTTACAGGCCACTTCTTTCTATAAGTTAGTAGCAGAAAGAGGACCATGGAGTTCTCTATCTAGATGGGCACTTGAAGCTTACCTTAAAGGTGATGTTGGTAAGGCTTTAATCTTATACTCAAGAATGTCAGAGATGGGTTATGAAGTAGCACAAAGTAATGCTGCATGGATACTGGATAAATACGGTGAAAGAAGCATGTGCATGGGAGCATCTGGATTTTGCACAGACAAGGAGAGACATGAGAGAGCACATTCTTTGTGGTGGCGTGCCTCTGAACAAGGCAATGAACATGCTGCTCTCCTTATTGGAGATGCATATTACTACGGCCGGGTTAGTCTTCCTACTATTTTGAAATTAAATCATTAACCCAATAACGTTAGGAGATGTTAAAATGTTTGAATAAGATGTGAATCAGCTAAAAAATAACTTTTCGCCTGATTTCTTCTCTCTCTATGTTCATTCTTGGATCTCCAATTAGGGAACGGAGAGAGATTATGTGCGTGCGGCTGAGGCATACATGCATGCTAAATCACAGTCAAACGCGCAAGCAATGTTCAACCTGGGTTACATGCATGAGCATGGACAAGGACTTCCCTTTGATCTGCATCTAGCAAAACGTTACTACGATCAAGCACTTCAGAGCGATGCAGCAGCAAAATTGCCAGTCACACTTGCTCTCGCCAGCTTATGGCTACGTAGAAACTATGCTGATACCTTCCTGGTAAACTTCAAAATCCGATCGTTTCTCAATTCTCATCTCAATAACTTGATGCAGTTTATCAGATCGAAATGACAATAGAGGTGATGCGGTTTTTTATACTGATAGGTGAGAATCGTGGACTCATTACCAGAAGTGTATCCAAAGGTAGAGACTTGGATTGAGAATGTGGTGTTTGATGAAGGTAACGCGACAATACTTACACTTTTTGTCTGTCTTATTACCATTCTCTATCTTCGTGAGAGACAACGAAGACAAGTCGTTGTCCCCGATCCTGTGGGAGGCGATGTGGCACAACCACCCCTTGATGCTGACGTTGCACAACACCTGGCTGCGTTCCCACGGTGATGAGGTGGTCATCGTCTTCTTCATTGTTATAGCAGAGAACAATCGTATTGTACAGTTTAAAAAGTTTTTGTGGGATTGCTCGCTCGGCTTCTTTCTACAACTTACTGTATCTTGTTGGGCTTTAGTCTCTAATAGATGTGTCTGCTTACGTTATATTAATCAAACTAAAAGCCCAGTTTCTTAACTTTTAATCTTTTTGGGTTGTAATGTGCCTAAGATGTTAAAAAGTATTATGTTTTCGAATTTGGAGTAGCGGGTGAACGTTATGTTGCGTTTACATTAACCTTTTCACAAGGTTTTTATTGTACATTTGACTGTGGACTTTGTAAGTGTTAGGAGTGAACCCAATCACCCCTTTGATACTTTAGAACACAAGCTTGCTTTGATGCCAATTAAGGCCCTTCCTCAAAGCTAAGAGAGTTTGTGAAAAACAAACTAATAAAACAAAACACAAGTTACTACAATTTTCTCTTCTTTCCATTCTCTTCTCAACTCATGCTTAAATACAGAACTAAAGAAATAAACTAACTAGTAACTACTACATAACATGAAACGTGGGTAAGAAGAAACACATCCTAAACTTAAGGAAACATTATCCCACTAAATAAAAAGTAATATGGAAACTAATGGCCACGTTCACTTCTTGCCCAAGTAGTATCTCATCAGTAAGCTTTTCATGAAACAGTTATTACAAGGCCCAAAGTCAAATGTACAATAAACAAATAAAACATAATGAACCACAAAGGCAAACGAATAGAAGAAGACGTAAATGTGTTATACGTTCCCAACAGTGTATGTAAAATCGTGATTAATATAGTTAATTACGCAGTTACTGTGTGTGGTCAATATGTTTTGGAGAGTGAAGAACTTCCAGAAAAAAAAAGAATATATCGGATAGAGTAAACCATGAGACCCTTTATAAGAGCATGTGCATTGGTGATCACGAAAGTTTTTAGTAACAGTTAAGAATCAAATTCTCAACTATTATTAAGAACTTTCACTTAAGGATCGCTAATGAACGTGCTCTAAGTATCTACGACTAAGCTCATCCACACCACAAGTACGGCGTAATAATTAGGAGTATTTTACACATTCTCATGACTAATAATAAACCAGAATGATGCATACCTGAATGAATACATACAGTTTACGTTTTTCATTTGTGGGTGATGGTTGTTTATATGAGACAAAACTAGAATGTTTGGTTAATAACTCGATAATGTATAGTTAAATCTTACTTAAAGTTCTGCGGAGAATGATTAATCAGTGTCACTTGATCATAAAGAAACTGCTGATGAGAGGACAGTTACACTACTTTTGACTGTGAAAAAAGAAAAAAGCTATCACGCACTAACTGGTCTGACACTCTCGAGACATGTGGTATCATTTTCATTATTATTACATTCCAAAAATATCATCCATATCCAACTTTTTCCCTTTAAATTCCATAAAAAGCACTGAGAACTGAAGGAACAAATTGATTCAGTCTCACTCTTTCTCAGCAGAGCTCCATCAATGGCTTCACTAAACCTCTTCAACTTTGCTTTCCTTCTTCTTCTCTCTCAAGCTTCAGGTTCTACTTCTAGTATCCTACATTGCCACCTATAGATCTCTCTAAACTTCTTTCTTTAACTTTGGGTTTAGTTCTTTAGCATTTTAGTTTTAAATACTGAAAATATCTGTTTTTGTTAAATAAACTGCACGTTTTTTATATTTGTAAATATTTCAGTTTCTAAATATATGTTGCTTTGTTCTTCCTTGTGACCAGCTTCAACGGTAGTATTCTTCAACAAATGCAAACACCCAGTGTGGCCAGGAATCCAGCCCAGCGCCGGCCAAAACATACTCGCCGGCGGTGGCTTCAAGCTTCCGGCTAAAAAAGCCTACACCCTTCAGCTCCCACCGCTCTGGTCCGGACGCTTCTGGGGTCGCCACGGCTGCACATTCGACAGATCTGGCCGTGGTCGCTGCGCCACCGGAGATTGCGGTGGTTCCCTCACCTGCAACGGCGCCGGCGGTTCACCTCCAGCCACTCTCGCGGAAATCACCCTCGGCCAAGAGCTTGATTTCTATGACGTCAGCCTCGTCGACGGGTCTGTAAAACTTCTAACATCTACTCTTTATCACAAATCTAACTAAAGTGTTTGTTCTGTTCTGTGTAATGACAGTTATAACCTCGCGATGTCGATAATGCCGGTTAAAGGTAGAGGTCAATGTAGCTACGCGGGTTGTGTAAGTGATTTAAACCGGATGTGTCCGGTTGGGTTACAAGTCCGGTCACGTAACGGGAAACGGGTGTTAGCCTGTAAAAGCGCTTGTTCTGCGTTTAACTCACCACAGTATTGTTGTACCGGTACGTTCGGTAACCCGGTCTCCTGCAAGCCAACGTCTTACTCGAAAATCTTCAAGGTCGCTTGCCCTAAAGCTTATTCTTACGCTTACGACGACCCAACCAGCATCGCGACTTGTTCCAAGGCTAACTACATTGTCACCTTTTGCCCTCACCATCGCCGTTAAAAATCACAATTATTAAGAAAAAAAAAGCATTTCTCTATTAGCAAAAATATCTTGTGTTATGTAATTCGGAAGCTTTGGAGTTTATGTCTCTACAATTGTAACAGTCTTGAAATGCAAAATCCTATAACAATATCAGTATCAGTAGATTTGTTCCCGATTGGATCAGCACTTAAAATAGCAATCTTGCATTTTATTTAAAACAAATCTCTCAAATAGATTTTTTAAGTAAATTTTGCACAATTTTTTTTTTTAAACGATTAAAATAGAGTTTTTATATTTTGATTTTTTCAATAGTTCACTGTAACTCTATACCATAAATAATTAGTTAATGCAAATGATTCAAAGAATATAAATATATATTTATATATTTTTAATAATGATTAAGGATATATTTTTCAATAAAATCTATTTTATTCATTTTTAGGTGTAAAAGGTAAGCAAGCAAAGTCCAGGGCCGGCTCAGTGTATTGCTGAAGACCATGTTAACAATGGGCCTATTCTTTTATTGGGCCATCCAGTGACAATTATATATCTTCTACAACATACTAAACTCGATTGCAGTGGAAATATACACCCAGACTTTGATAATATTCATATTAGCAGGTTTGATATTTTTATGAAGTAACCAAAACATGTTACAAAAACAAAAAGGGCAGCTATTTGACTTTCTTTTTATCTTATTGCCAATATTTACATATGTAGGTTCATAGTAGATGAAACTACTGGACTCTATAATGCTTAATCCAACCCTAAAAATTACGTGTAACGTTCTCACATCTTTGGTGACGTAAAGCAACCAGTCATATTCAATTAAGAAGACCAAAACAGAAATCTAACCGGACTAGGATAAGGAAATTGATATTTGCAGAGGGTTGAATGTGAAATACAACTAAAGTTTTAGATGAATTTGTAATTTTAAAGAACTCTTGATATGATAAAAGGGAAAATGACCCCACTGTACCCACTGTATTTAATAATTATCATGCCGCGTAAAGGAGCGTGTGTACGTGACGCGTTTACCGCGTTGGATTGAGACACACTTCCCAGTCACGACTCGCATGTTAGCATCTTTTGAATCATCCACGAAAGTCTCCTCAATTTTTCTTTTAATGCTGCATTTACGACCAAAAACAAAAGTTTAATGCAGCGTTTACGATGAAAACAAAGGTTTAATGCAGCCAAATAGAGCAAACAAACGTATTGACTACTACTGCAATATACTTATCATAGTCCTTTTTAAAGATTGAATCAGCTAATGAATTAAAGAAAATTCTTCGCTGTTTTTGAATATTATACAAACCCAATGATAATAACAACTTAATTCCTGGGGTGGTGCCTTTTGGCGAGAATATCCATTTGCTTAAACAAATGAAAATGTCATGAACGCACGTGATGGTCGCGTGTTCTTTAAGCCAAGTTACACGTGGAAAAGTTTCACGAATATAATACTCGAGAATACAATAGAGGATGCGCTAGGTATTATTTTACGTAGAATATAGTATAGTGTATTTAGGCGTGGGATGACAAAAATGTACGTATACGTTTCTACATCGACAAAATAAAAAAGGTATGTAATTGTTTATACGCTTTTGCTCTTCCGATTAATAAAACGTAGTTGAAAATTATTGACTCAGTGAGTCGTTTTTTAAATCGAATAAGGGGTTTAGTAGTAATAGCATAAAATTTAATATCTAAATGTGTTTTAATCTGGAAAATCACTAAAATCCGATATTAATCTTCCAAATAATAATAATATTTAGAGTTTTTCCGTTCCAAATAGTAATAATATTTATAGGTTTTCCATTTTAAATAATAATAATATTTAGGGTTTTTTTATCCGATATTAATCTTTCAAATAGTAATAATATTTAGGATTTTTCCATTCTAAATAATAATAATATTTAAGGTTTTTTTAGGTCAGTGAAACCGATAATATGAATTTAAACCGATAATGTGAATTTAAATCGATAATGTGGACTATTACAGGTACTCGTCACTGTATGGACTTATTTTGGTCAGAACTATAATAGACAAAGTTATTCAGAAAAAAAAAATACGTACAAAGATACAATTCAAAAGTTATAACCGATGTCCACCAAAATACGTAGAGATAAGTATACAGAGAAGAAAGGCATCTACAGAAGAAGAAAAAAAAAAGTCTATAAAAAGGTCAAACTCAGTGGCCTCATACCTCCACACAAGCCTCCAACTAATTTGCTCCAAAAAAACTCTTTCCTCTCTCTCTAACTTTAACAGAAAATGGCAAGTGCTAACCCTGAAACCGCCAAACCCACGCCACCACCGGTAGACATGGCAAATCCCGAGGAGCTCAAGAAGGTTTTCGACCAGTTCGACTCCAACGGCGACGGCAAGATCTCGATGACCGAGCTCGGCGGCGTCTTCAAAGCCATGGGGACTTCTTACACCGAGGCTGAGCTCAAACGCGTCTTGGAAGATGTCGACACCGATCGCGACGGCTTCATCAACGTGGACGAGTTCTCCGCTCTCTGCCGGTCCTCCTCCACGGCTTCCGAGATCCGCGACGCCTTCGATCTGTACGATCAGGACAAGAACGGACTCATCTCCGCGGCTGAGCTCCACCAGGTGCTTAACCGCTTGGGGATGTCGTGCTCCGTGGAAGACTGTACGCGGATGATCGGACCTGTGGATGCTGACGGCGATGGGAATGTTAACTTCGAGGAGTTTCAGAAGATGATGACGTCATCCTCCCTCGTTAACGGATCCGCTGCTGCGGCGAACGGTGGTTCGGCCTAGGGTTTCTAGATTTGTTTCGGTTTCCTTATCAGGATCTTTCTAAAACTGGGAATAATTACTGCTGCTATGTTTTTTAGGTACTTTTTAAAAAAAAAAATTGTGATAAAAGTCTAACTTCGATCCATCTCTGTTACAACCCATGTGCTCTATATTGATTAGATAAATATCTCTTTGCTTTCTTCAAACAAACTTGCTTTTGTAAGTTCCTCATCTTCTACATATTCTCGATGCGATCATTTTGAACCAGGATTAGTTTTGGCATAGAAACTGAACTTTTACTGGATGAATATTTAACTGATTCATAACAATATACCCCTTTTGTTTTGAATTTAGGTTTCCGTGACGTTTTTTTTTTTTGGTTTTACCCACATTTGCTAAATAATAAAAAAAAACTGAAGATCTGGTTTCAGAGAATTAAATAATATTATACGGATGCTATAATGAATGCTTAAATTGACTCGGTCAACGCGTAAATTTTATATTATTGGTGTCATAATTTTCGTTTCCTTTCCCTATTAGATGCCATTTTTTATTAATTTTTTATACAAGTGTGATAAGCAACTCCTAAAAAAAAGGAAGGAATCCTATAACATTAAATTCTGCGCGTGATCTCTTTTTCTAATTCAAGTGTGATAAGCAACTCCTAAAAAAAAGGAAGGAATCCTATAAAGAGATGTTGTCGAATAAATCGTATTCCAATGCTTCTTCTTTCGGGTTACGAATAAAATAAAAAGAAGTTCAACTTGCTAGTGAATACTCTGGCCTCTTTACAAAAGCCTGTTTTTGGCCCAATTAGCTATCGTTATTAGATAACCGGCATATCAAATTAATCATGAACCGGAAAAATTAACCGGATTCGGTTTGGTTGGTGTGGAGTTTCTTTCTGGGTTTGCCAATTACATGCTCCAATTCTTCTTCATCTTCTTCTCTGATGGGATGGGACTAATTCAGGATCTCACTTCGGCTGACTAAACATTACCTCTTTTAAAATCTCTATTAAAAAGATCAGTGAAGAAAAATGGCGAATTGGATCTCGTCGAAGCTCAAAGCCGCCGAAACCATTCTTCAACAGGTACGATGTTTGTATAGTTAACGGAAGAAACATTTCGATGGTATCATCCGATCCTAATTGACTTTGAATCTCCATGTTTTGAGCGATTTTACACTCTACTGTTTCGTTGGTTAAAGATCTTCATCTCAAATGGACGTGATCCAAGCTTGGACTAATCTTAAAATCAATTTTCAATTTTCTTTGTTACACTATCTGGGAATTGAAATGTCTAGCTCAATTTTTTTTTATGAATTCACTTGTTCTTCAGTCGAGGGATGTTCCAAATTACTTTAGATTCTTTCTTAAGTCGTGGATCTTAATTGATGTATAGTTGTTAGGAATGTACTATAAGTGGGGACTGTGTAAAAATGTGTTTTTTCTTCTTCTTTCAGATAGATCAGCAGGCAGCAGAGTCACTTCGAAAAGATGAGAAGTCTGAGACACATGAAGAGGTGTTTGAGACCTCTTCAAAATCTTCAAGTCCCGTTTCTTTGAAAGATCAGTTGAGGAAGAAAACATATGATGGTAGTGACTCTGGTGGTGGATCTCAGAGGAACTCATTTGAGCAAAAACCTAGCTACTTAACTAGCAGTAAAAATCTACGCAAATCAGATCAATCCAGAGAAAGAACAACGAGTTCACCGTCACAAAGTTTGACACAAGAGAAACCTACACTCACTGACGCTGACTGGACAGAACTTCTGAGTGCTCCACCAAAGCAGGGGACCAGCACTTCTAAGCCTCGTACTCCCCGTGGAACATCTGTGATTCGAGGATTGAAGAAGGATGGAAAAAGGCATGGGAATGGGGGGAAAAGTCCTTTGGTATCTGATGCAAAGAGGAGTGAGAAGACTAGTGGTAATGTGGTTGATTCCAGAGGGAAGTCACAAGAACAGCCGAATAAGGAGCCAAGAGACAAGGAAGTGTCTAGCCCTTCTGATTTGACATGGAAAATAAGAATGTTTCTCAGGATATATTTGTGAAGTCAACTCTTAAAGAGAGTGAGAAGGATGTCAATGCTAAGCCACCTCCCTGGATGACTCCACAAGATCGACTAATGAGACGTTAACTAGGGAAACGTTATCACACGTAGGAAAAACTGATGGTCGTGAAGCCATAAGAAGTGGTGCATGGGGAAAGCAGGCGAGGGGGAAGTCTCGCGGAGAAATGTATCTGGTGATCTGAAGAGGAAGGATTCTTCCTTGTCAAGTGATGAATCTGAATCAGATTATGAGTCTGATTCAAGCACTGACTCTGAGAGAGAGCGTCAGAGGGAGGAGCGGAGGAGAAGAAGAGAGAAATTTTCGCTGAAAAAGTTGCAGCAAAAGCTGTAGCGGTCATCAAAGAGCGAGAGAATATGGTAGCAAGACTTGAGGGTGAAAAACAGAGTTTAGAGAAAATAGTTGAGGAACGAGCTAAGCAACAGGCACAAGAGGTAGCAATTTATTAAGTTTGTTTCCTTCTAATGATGAGGTAGTTTATAGTGGCTGACAATATACAAGCGTGAGTATTACTTGAGTCAGATTAAGATATGTCATGCTCATTATTGTTGAACACTAGCAAATAGTAGTTGTACCCTTATGCCGGAACTGGGAAAATCACTATGCATATGATAGCTCACCAACAATATGATATTTGTATTACTCGAGCTAATTGAAAACTACATATGCTGTTTTGTCTTATTTCGTCAGGCTGCGGAGTTGCAAACAAACATGATGGAAACACTGGAAGCTGCCGACCTTGAAAAACAGAAACATAACAACACTAGAATGGAAGTTTTTTCACGTTTGGCCGGATTAGAGGTAGTACAGGATGTGTATATTGTCTGCCGATTGTTCAAAATTATTTTGGTGTTGTTACCTTATAAGTGGAGCAAGATGATAACATTTGAAATGTTATGTTTTAGGCGGCAAATGCTGAGCTTACAAGATCGCTTGCTGCTGGGCAAAAGAAGCTTGAAGCTCAGGTATAGAGATGACTTTATTTAATTATATTGTGTCTTGGTTTGCTTTATTTAGCTGGAATTGTAGAAAGGTAAAAATGGTTCATGATTGCCGTTGTTACTTAAATATGTAAATGTCTGATGCAAAGGAAGCGTGGATCAAGGTTCCATCATTATGATCTATATCTGCATATGCTTATTAATCTCTTTCTATTTCTGATGTGATCAGATAGATCAGGTAGCAGTACTCCGAGAACAAGTTGAGCTTAAAGAGTCTGCTCTTGAAGGTACAGTTTTTCTCCTTGAGAGATTATATTGTTACGTATGTGTATCAAAGCCTTCCCTCTTATAGAAAGCTTCTTCTACTCCAAATGACCCTGATTTACTTCTCATTGTCATTTGGGGATACTCACTCATCTATTACCGTTTTTAATTATGAAGAAGTGTTTATCATGTAGGACTGAAGCGAAAAACTTCTAGTATCCGAGGAAGTGGAAATCACGTAAACAAGGTGCCTTGAGTGTTTTTTTTTTTTTTCCAATTTGGGCTTGAAAATCTTTGTCTAATTGGTTTGAGAATCATGGTCTGCGTATATGTAGTTAGATGCTTCTAGAGGAGACATGTTCGAACACCAGATGCTTGAAGCAGAGATTTCTTTGCTGTCTGATAAAATCGGGTGGTTACAAGATAAGGTTAGCTACCACAGTTTCCTGACTGACCTTACTCTTCAGGTTTCATATGGAATGATTAATTCCATTTAGTATATGCAGCGGTATAATTTTCTATGAAAGGCTGGGAACTCACTATATATAATAGAGCTTTTGGGCAAATCTCTCACTGTTCTTTTCTTTTTAACAAACTCCAGGCAAATAAACTGGAAGCAGACACTAATACAATGAGGAAAGAACTTGAAGAACCAACTGAAGTAGAAATTGAACTGAAACGAAGACTTGATCAGCTAACTGACCATCTTATTCAAAAGCAATCCCAGGTATATGACCACTGTAAATAAAGAGAACTCAGACAACACTAATCTAAAAAACTTCGAACTCTCTTGCTAAATTACCAGGTCGAAGCGCTTTCCTCAGAGAAAGCAACTCTATTATTTAGAATCGAGGTAACATTGTTGAATCCCACCAATCTGATCCCAAAAGAAAATATATGGTATTCACATTTGATTATTTGCCAGGCCGTATCAAGGCTTATAGAAGAAAACAAAGGTATGTCTGCAACCGAAGCCTCGTCACAAGATCTTGAAGCAGGAGAATGGGAACTCTCAGGATCAAAGTTCAAACCAGCTTTCCAAGATAAAATCAGGTCAGGCAAGAAACATTTGGGATGGTTAGTGATGCAACTAAACGCTATATTCGTCTCTGGAACCGTCTTCTTGCGTAGAAACCCCACTGCAAAAATATGGGCTGTGGTCTATCTGGTTTGCCTTCATCTCTGGGTACTATACATCTTACTCTCTCATTCCAGCGATTCTTCCTCAAGTGAACTCAAATCAGGTGCAGTGATTTCCTTAGAGAATTTCAATAATAGTTCCCTTCATCAATAGCTTTCTCCTTAGAAACGATAAAAGAAATTACTTTTTGAATTATATGTAACTTTCCAACATCTTTTTAAGCTTGATTTGAATCTTATTTGTATTCTCAATCAATGTATCAATCACGTTTTGACAATATTTGAAGAAAAAAATGAGAATCTATACAAAAGAGAGTTTGATCAATGAGAGAACACAGACTGTAACCATCTCTTCATCTCCCTCAATGCTTCTTCTTTGAGTTTCCTCTATCCCTTGCGCATTGCAAAAAGCTCATTTAGTTCACAAGACAAACCTTGTAGGGTTATCAAAGACATGCACACACAGAACAGAATGATTCAGGAGACTCACCAAACTGTAGTTTCTT
The DNA here is from genome assembly GCA_905132765.1 of Moricandia arvensis. Classification (NCBI taxonomy): domain Eukaryota; kingdom Viridiplantae; phylum Streptophyta; class Magnoliopsida; order Brassicales; family Brassicaceae; genus Moricandia; species Moricandia arvensis. The sequence goes on along the minus strand of CAJHQP010002971.1, from coordinate 36,332 downwards.
GAGGGAGATTCTTGCTGTACAATGGAAACTCAAAGAAAAAGATTGTTTTACACCACTTGGGTAAGTACCCGTACACTCCTCGCGGTAACAGAATCAGTGGACTGTAAAAACCAATAATATCCAAAGGTTGACATTGTAAGAGGAAACACTTTACTCTTAAATCTCATTACTACACATATCAAGGGCCATTAACGGTGTTAAAAGAGCTCGTATGATACCTGGTTGTCTTCTTATAATGTCTATAAGCTCCCAAGTTACCGTACTTTTTGTCGGCCGATTCCTGCATTCATACACAATAAGAATGTTGACTTCATCGTGGAAAGAGAGAGGAAACAAAGAGAGAACCTCGAGTAATGGTATGCCGCTAACGAAGAAAAGCAGCAAAGTGAGAAAGATTGGTCCAACTATAACAAGGAACTCTGCACCGTTAAGAACAGGTAATGAAGCCACATATATGCCCCACCACAGTAACATCTGAAATTCATAATCACCTCCATCAATGTTTACTTTTTTGGAGTTTCTTCAAAGTCATAATATGTGAACTGTGATCAGAGTCTTGTATCATCAATACTAACCTCTCCAAAGTAGTTTGGATGGCGAGAATACTTCCACAGCCCAACATCGCACCATCTTCCTTTATTTTCTTGACGATTCTTAAACAAAAGCTTTTGTTGATCAGCTACAGCTTCAACCAAGAACCCTGCAACCCACATAGTCCAACCAATAACATCTGCGGGCTGAAACAATCTTCCACCGTTGCTTGCATTAACAAGAGTAACAGGTAAACTAACTGTCCAAACCCACACAGCCTAGCAAAAGGTAAAACAAAACCCAAATGATGTTATATCACAAGCATCAAACTTAGCTGAACTAGTAGTTTTTCTCTCTTATCTTTTAAAGATGAAGAGAAAGCAAAGGTTGGAAGCTAACCTGAAAAGTCCAAAAGACTACTAGTTTGCCCATATTTTCACGCATTTCATCAAAGCGTCGGTCTTCACCCCATTTCAGGATCCTATCCACAGTTAAGGATGTCGTAGATAAATCAAACATGAGTAGAAAACTTCATTCACTGCCTGATGTGTATCTCTCACACACAATATTCGTAGATGAATAGTTGATAACCGCGCGTTCAAGTTTATAATTTGGTAAGAAAGAAAGTGAACTAGCTAATGAATGGTGGTGCAAAAGCAGAATAAGATGAACAAATGAGTGGTTATAATCAAGTAAGGGTACAAAAACAAACCGCATAAGGAGGAACATTCCAAGGCGAAGTCCCCATACGACTACTAGTGAAGTCAAGACTACCTGAGAGATGCAAACGGATGGAGTCAAATAATACAGAATCACGAAGAAGAACTCAATGCAGAACACAAGAGCTTTAGAACCTGACGAAAATGCCAAGTGCCCTTGAGTACAAAAGTCAAGACAGCAAGTATCACGAAATTAGTACTTCCTGACACCAACATTTGTTTTGAGTCAAATCATCATGTTAGCAAAAGTCAACGATATGAGAACAATCGGAAGTTCCAAAATTTTGAGACGATGATGATCAATGAATCATACCGGCAAAGTCGGTAACTTGATCGAATTTGAAAAGAGCTGTGATTACGAAGAATATGAATTGATACACCACCTGCCTCCCCACGCAAAAACACGCAATACATTAGGAGAGGACAGACTCTCGATGACTTGTGATTGACGAGACGAGAAGGAAAGGAGCAGAAGACTTACGGTGACAATGGCGGTGATGGTGAGGTAATGGGAATCGATTACATTTACCATTCTCTCTCTCTCTCTCTCTCTCTCTCTGACCAAACCAAATGGAGAAGACAGTCTGTTCCTTTTCTATTAAATGGAGAAAAAGAAAGTGTAATCGAAGAAGAGTCGAGGAAGATAATAAGCAAAAAAAAAGTAGCCGTCTTCTAGAAAATGGAAATGTGAGTGGTGCTTAATTTCATGTGGTTGCGAACCATAGAAACACGTCTCGTGTTTGCTGAATTACAAAGAAATACTTATTCCATTTATTATTTTTCTATTGTCAACCCACTTATTCCATCAATTTGATAACATGTTTATTCGTATGTTTATTTAATCAATAAAGACTTTATTTCTGATTTATTTCGATGTTTTAGGTTATAAGTTTAGATTATTTAAATATTAAAAATTAATACCTTGAGATTCTATGCACATCTCCATAGATATAGATAGATTTTTTTTTTTTTTTTGTAAATTACAACACTAAAATGAGACTTTCAATCTCAACTATATTATACTCCCAGCGGTATCAGGTCATAAACCTTTGCTATATGGTTTTGTACCCACCACAAGTGTCAATGGCTTCTTCCTTGTCTTTGTTTTCACGTGTGTCCACCATCACTTTAAAGGTTTTTATCATTGTAATATTCTCTTCATTTTAGATTAATTGTGCTTAAAATCTGTTCTATTTTAAGTGTTGTTTTATATTTTTAATACATTTAGTTGCTATTATTTCTAGTTTTATCCATGTATTTTTAGCTTAGTAATTAATAAAATCAAATAAAAACAATGTATTTATTAAAGACCAATGAGGAAATTTAATGATTTTTGTAATCTGTATAAAGAAAATCTGGAACCACAGTAAAGTATGATTGAAATAAACGAGTCATTTGTTCCCAACAAGGTAAATGATGAATTCTTTTGAATTTTGTACATGAGAGACATGCTTTCAAGTTCAATTCTCAATGTTCCCACCATTACCAAAATAATTTTCTTTTTTTTCTTTGCATTCTTCCTTTTTACAGTTTGTTACGCAAAAAACATTGGGAAAGTGTACACATCAACCAGCACACCACAACAAAACATGCACATAATGATCCCACCATCATCATTATCATCATCACTTTAGTCATCTTCTTCAACTCTATTATTGTTCCTGCTCAGTGATCATTGAAGAAGTACTGGGAGTTGCTCTTTGAATGTTAGGACTCACTATAGGTCTCTGTAGCTGCTTTAGAGAGGTCATTATCTCTGCAAAACTTGGTCTTAACCTTGGATCCCTACCAAAAAATAAAAGATTATAACCCTTACAGACCAGAGCTAAATTCATTAAGAAAACAAAATAATGATAACCATTCTACAACAAAAGTGTGACATTAACACTTACGTCTGCCAACATTTACTAATGATTTCTGCAATTCGAGGATCCACAGATTCAGGGATATCTAGTCGTCGATGTTGAAAACCAACCGCACCAACCACTTGCATTGGGTTCATCTTCCCCCATGGTTGCTGTAACGTAAAGAGTTCCCAGAGAATGACTCCATAGCTGTACACATCACACCTGTTTTTTCACATGATGGACCTGGTTCTTTAAAAGGGAACATCACATGGAAAAAAAAAGTAACGCTAGAAGCATGTTTCTTTGGTTAAAGTGCTTTAGAAAAACCGTACTTTTCATCCGCAGGTTCGTTTCTAAGTACTTCTGGAGCCATCCATTCAGCCTGAAATGAGCAAACACTTCATTAAACCTAGCTAAGAATCAATGTACTAGCAAGTAAGACATTATGCTGTTTCTGATAAATAGCAAATTTGTTCCTCGGTTTGATGTGCTAGTGAATTTCTTCTAGTAGCTTACCGTGCCTGCTGCTGACTTTGAAGAGAGGTATGTGCTTAGTTTCATTCTAGACAATCCGAAATCACACACCTATGTAAAAGCCATTTAAGCGATATGACAACATAATTTTGGTCAGAGAAAAAAAAAGAAACTGGAAGAGGAAGGATTACTGACCTTGACAACCCAGTTTTTGTCAACTAGAAGGTTTGGAGATTTAAGATCGCGATGGACAATTACTGGATTACAGCTGTGTAAATAATTCATTCCACGAGCCTGCAGAGGTTAGAAGTTTCTTGTAAGAAACAATCAAGAAGACATTAGAGGTAAAAGAAGTAGAAGTGAAATGAGTAATAATACAGCATCAAGAGCCATCCTCAGACGCTTTCGCTCATCTAATTGGTTATTAGGCCTGTGGATTAACCTATACAAGCTACCTCTGCACAAGCAATTTTTTCTTCAAATTTGTGAAAAGCTGTAAAGTAAAGATTTAAGGAAAATACACACAGAAAAGAGACTATTCAGGCAGAGCTCTGCTCATTAATGGATGGGAGAGGGACACTTATCATTAAAGATATGCCAATCTTATAGCGTGAAAACAATTGAACTGTGACAGGATCATAACAGTACCTAGGAAGAAATTCTGTAACAATTGAGAGGTTTGGTGGACGGGTTACAGCTCCCATGAAGAGAACAATGTTAGGGTGTCTGAGCCTTCTCATCATCCGGACCTTTCATCAAATTCAAATGTAATGTTAAAAAAACAATCTGTCACTTAGCGATAAAGGTTTGAAACGTTTGAAAGGGTACAAGAATTTCCAGAGAAGGAAAAGCTTGTACCTCACTTCTGAATTCCTCCAGTGCCTCTCCGGTAATATCTTGGTCAATGAACTTCTTGATGGCCACTGCCTACCAAATCAAGAGTTTCATCGTTATTGAAATAATAAGTAAATTTACCACTTCTTTATGGTTGTCAGCCAATTAAGAGCTACTCACAGTTCCATGCCATTCTCCCCTATACACTTCTCCGTATGATCCTGCATAAAGAAAGATAAATCTAAAATACTTATTTGTTGTAGAACTGGTTACACTAATACATATAGTAGAGCATAAGTCAGTACCCAGTCCGATACGCTCAGCCACAGTAATTTCCTCCCACAAAATCTCACATTCAGCCACATCATCAATTGCAGCATCAGATTTTGAACTTTCATTGCCAGTAGACCTGTCGGATATTCTTTCTCCTCCTGAACTTGGCCCGTAAGGCCCACCAGAACCAGCATCCTCATTGCTCTGTGAATCTAGTTCAAGCTGCCTGCCCACTGCTGCAGCTGTCGCCACAACTGCAGCAGCAGCTGCAACAGAAAGTTCTAGGGTGGAGGAATCCGAGATTGCTGACTTGGCAGCAGCAACAACCATGGAAGATGCAACAACAGCAGCTGCAGCTACGGAAACAGGAACATTTCTGGGATAGTCAGTAGATCTTTCAGAATGTGAAGAATCTGACAAATGACCGAGGCCAGGTCCTGAATGTTCACGTTGATCCTGAGTATTTGCTTTATATCTTGGGAGTGGAGGCAAAAACCTAACAGGAACAAGATTGCTGTGGATTTTTTCTTGTTGAATTGTACCAAAATCTTCCCCTTTCTCATCATTGGATTCAGCCACAGGTTTGATTTCAACTGTTGCCTCCATTGACTCTGAATAAACTTCCGAAAACAAATTTCGAGGAGCAACAACTCCACTTTCAAGTAATACATCATGAAGCTTCTGAGCTAGTTGTGGATTCTCTTTGGCAGCATCGATCATATATTGTGAAACATCTTTTACTTTCATCCTGCGTCCAGCTGGAGCGCTAACACCTTCAGTCCAAGAAGGCGACCTGGCATGAGTGAAAGAATGGGTAGGTTTGCTGGAAAGATGTTGAATTGGAGCCTTTTGACTTCCCGCAACTTCTTTAAAAGTATTTGGACGAATCATGAAATCTCCTCCGCCTTCAGATTGCTTTTCCTCCCAGGAAACCTTTGTCCTAGAGGGATGTTCTGCTGACCAAGATTCTGCGGGCTCTTCAAATGAGGTCTCCACCCAACTACTGGAAGAAGCTACATGAGATGAATCAACGTCCCTGGGACTAGCAGAGTAGACAGAATCGTCATAGTCCATTTGTAGTCCAGCTGCATCAGCGGGGATGAGGGTGCCTGGATCTCCCATGAGATCAACAATGTACTCCCTGAAGTTCACATTTCCATTCGTTAGGGAAATACATTGCAACTGTATAATGCAATAGCAGCAGAATAACCACAACACAAGCACAAAACACACTCAATCATGCTTTCATTTCATAATCCAAGAAAAGATTTTATCTAGCCTCTGTATTAGTTTTGAACTTTGAGAGATGCGAGTTAGCTATATAACACTCCCAAATCCATATGCACCAATGTTCACTTTTACATATACACACATTTTCCTTCACAAATATCAGAGATATTGTTAAATATAGATACATAACAATTTATTTGAATATGAACGTCACCTGCCATCATCAGTCTTAATGGAGTTCATTGCCACATCATCTGAGCCGGTATATTGCTGTCCTTTTACTATTCGACAAGGAACACCAACACTATCACACAAAACCTACAAAGTCTCATAAGAAAGAAGAAACAAAACACCACATTGCGTTTTAGAGGTGCAATAAGCTTTGTCCGTAATATGCATGAAGTCGTACAAACTATGGACTTCGTCACAAAATTTCAACTGAAAATGCACCAAACTAGTAAAAAGCTTCAACGGTCACAAGAATAAAAATGAATTTCCCTCTTATGCTAATTTTCACACAGAGGAAAGTAAGAGAGAGCAGGGTACATACTTTGAACAACAAGGCGCGGTGACGAGCCAATCCAACTGTTAGAGAACCCAGGGGTAAGACCATGCTACGGAGGGTTGCTTTCAAACTGTAGCTCAGACTCCACCAAGCTCTCAATGTGCTATCAGGGTCTACAACTGGTCCACCCATGTAATCTCCAACTAAAACCGCCAGCTTCCTTACCAATTCACAGTTCACAAAGCCTGAAGAAGATACTGACTTTGATTTCGCAGCAATATCATTAGCCATCTGTTCAAGTCTTAACAGATTAGAATCTTTGCTTCTGTCCACTAGAACAGCTTCCCAAGTAACACCATCTGACACAAGTGTCCCCTGAAGATCAACTAAGGGAGGTAACTTTTCTAAGGAAGATTCATTCATTACTCCACGCAGGTCATAGAAACCATCCACGATCTTGTCATCATAACCAAGGCAGTTATAATTCTGCAAAAACATAAAAAAAATCCAGATAATATAAATTGGTTAGAATTAGAAGAGCAAGAAGATAGTTAATAATAGCGACGAAATGTCTTGAGGTGGTTCTTGTATCATAATAACACACATTACTAGAATCCTATTGTGGATAATCAACTTAGCTTTTCTTGTTTTTAACAGTCTATGTCTACTCTAGCAGAAAAATGAAAACTTTGGAACTGTTTCTATATCTGGCAATGAGTCAAAAGCCTTACCCAGTATCTATATGCCATGAGTTCAGCAGGAGAATTCTTAGGAGCAGGAGGAGAAGAACCTAAACTGAACTGCTTAATAGCCTCAATCTGAGCAGCTTCAGGATCCTCCCTAGCACTTAGCTCAAGAGCCAGCTGTATCTGATACTCTTCCTCGACCTCAGGATCCTTAGAAGCACTAGAACCCAAATCTTCCATCACAGATTCAGACACAACAGGAGCACCACCACCACCACCACCATGTTCCAATGTCGTCTCATCTCCTGTGTTACTATCATTAGCATTGGAAGAAGCTGTGGTGCTAGTGCCTTTCCTCTGAGCAACAGAGCTTAACCAATTCGAGAACCCTGCAAAGGGTTTGAACTCAGGGTGTTGATGGCTACTATCTGAAGGAGATGGCTCTGCATCGCTCGACTTGTTGCTCCGGTTTGAGACTGAGCCTTCTCCGTCTTCTCGTTGATTCGGAGCGATACGCAGCTTTTTTAGAAACTTCTTCATGTTCATCTTCATACTCGGAATGCTAGAGCAGCGAGCATCGGCCTGTGAACTTCACCATCCCTCGAATCAACAGGGAAATGAGAAAGGAAACCCTAATTCCTCGCGAACACGACCCGGAGATCCGGAGCTCCGTCCAGATCAACGGTTCGTTGGATCCTAATCGAACTGCAGCAGAAGGAAACCTTAATCAGATCCAAATCAAGCAAGAAATACCAAAGATAGTTCCTTTTATTCGGATTTGAAAAGCTGATCAAAGCACAATACGAGAAGGAGATGAAAGTTTTGAGCTTTGAGCAAGTAAACGAATCCTCTTTGCTACTCTCTCTCTCTCTCTATTGAGAGAAAGTCCACGATAGGCCACTTTCTCTCTCTCTCTCTCTCTTTCTCTTAAAGTCCGACAAAAATCAACTAAAAATTTAACGTAAAACAGAGAGGAGTAGATAGATAGATTACTAGAGAAGTGGATTCTTGAGCTGGAGACTTGAATTTTTTTTTTTTGCTTTTTTTTTGCAATTGTTGTGACATGCAAAAATAAAAGCATTCTCCACTCCACATTTTTCTCATTTTATTCAAACACCAGAATTTATTAAACCAAAAATACATAATTTATTAGCATAACAAGTGAATTAGAACAATATATATATTATTCTCTTTTTGCTCATGACTTTTGTAGAAAATAAACTTTTTTTTTACTTTGATTTAATAGTTTTTTAGTCTAGCAAAACAAGTCTAACAATTTCTTTTTCTTATTGAAAACAAAATAAATTTAGAGTAAGGTTCAATTCTGTTATAAAATTAGTATACTATTTTGTACAACCAGTGAAGGATAACTAAGCAATTTTAAAATTTTATCTTTTTAACCACTTATATATTCATTTTAATGAAATAATGATTATGCAATTTTTTTAATTAGAAGAATAAATAGCAAAATTATTTATGATCGTGCTTTCCATATTCATTATTCCTTTTTTGCGAATCTGGATTTTTTAAAATAATTCATTTAAATAAAAATTGTCTTTAGGCTAAAAAAACGATTGGATCACCACTTTCATGCCTTAGAGGATCTCTAAAAAAGAATTCTATTTTGAAGTTTCTCAAACTCTATATTTGAAGTTTTAAAGTGTTCTTCTCCAAAAGCAAAACTTCAAAACTAACTTCAAAATTATTTGTATTTTACACTATGGTCCTTATATTTATTTTAGTTAATGAAAATTTATAAAACTTTTATAAATAACTAACACATATATAAAAAATTACAACAATATTAATTAATAAAAGTTTAAATTAAAATATAAAACTAGAAATAGAAATACATAATTAAATATTAAACTACAAATAAAATACCACATTATTCCATAAGATTATTTCCGTAATGCTCACATATTTCAGTATGTTTTATAATATTCTTGTTATCTAATTCTACTTTTAAAATAATATAAAACTTATTTTAATTTTTAAAAAAATTTATGGGTAAAGTTTAATTTATAGATTTGAATTTGAATATTTGTGAGATAAATTTTGTAAAGATTAAAATGATAAATAAGAAAATACTTAAGAATAATAAATAAGATATGTAAATGTAAAGACCAAATTGCAAATAAAAAGATGAAACTTCAAATTTGAAGTTTTGAAATTTCTTTTTGTAAAGCCAAAAACTCTATATTTGAAGTTATAGAGTGTCTTTTGGAGATGCTTTTATACTCCCATGACATATAGTCATAAGCTGTTACACTTAACAATTTATTGATTATTAGTAGAACTAAAATTTGGGGAAAATCCAGAAATTTTCTTCACCAATAAGGTGGTTGTTCCAAATTAATGTCATATCATTTTAAATAATCCAACTGATTATGACAAATTAGTGCCACGTCATTAATGTTATCCACATAGAAATAAAACGAGAAAGTCTATGACATTTCAATTGGCAAATTAGGCGTCATCGCCGCCAGGGTCCACCTATCCCACCAAGCAGTTTTCTTCCTCTCACGAAAATAATGTTTATAAGCGTTGACAATTAAAAAATAAAATAACTTATTTCTTTGATTTAATAAAAAGTATACATAAATATAATAACTTCCATCAAGGAGAAAATCCAACTATACATAAATATAATAAAGTTACTCCTATATCAAACAAAATAGGAGGGAGTATCATGGCAAAGCTAGTAAGCATGGTTTTAGAAAGAACGAGGGGAATCTGATTGGAAGAAGTGAGATATTTTCCGGGTGCTAAAAGCAGATTGCATGAGTCAAACTAAATACCAAGTAGAAGGATTAATGGGCATGTTAATAAGCTGAGAAAAGTTATGACAATATCAAGTTCCATTTATATGTTATATATATATATATGCACCTTGCATTGTAGGGGAATATGTGGTTGGTTTTGGTTTAGGAATACTAATAAGGGATCTTAATTAGTCTATGTTTCGGGAGAGCTTCATTTTAGAGTTATTATCCATTGAGTTGCTCATTAATATCGCATAAGTTGCAGATAATTGATCATTATATGTAATATAATTAAAAATTACTCCCTCTGTTTCTAAATAAGTGTCACTTTAGCTTTTTCTTTTTGTTTCAAAATAAATGTCACTTTGCATTTCCAATACAACTTTTCACATATAATCTCTTTCTTACCCTTTTAGATAACCAATAGATGTTTTTAAAATCATTTTTATTCAAATAATTGAACATTAAATAAAGGTACATTAGTATATTTTTCCATTTTCTTAATCTCCGTGAAAAGTGTCAAAGTGACACTTATTTAGAAACGGAGGGAGTATATGATAATGTAATTGTATTACTTAATGTTATAAAAAAATATTAGTCTATCCTTGAATATAAATGATCAAACCCAATACCAGAAACATATAAAAGTCTCTAGCTTAATTTGAGAAAGTAAACATATCCTCTCCCTAACTATTCCATTTCTTATCATTTGAATTACATGTTTCTGTTTGTAAGGGGTTAGTACGATAAGGAAACGGTTGCAGTGTTGCATGTCTCTTGTGGCTCTGTACAAGATTCCAAAGTGAGCAGTGGCAGAGCCGACCAAAGTTTTGATCAGGGTCAGTTTTATTTATAACAAAAATATTTAATTAATATTAACTAAGTATTAATTTTTATTTAAATATATTAAATAATATAAACATTGAATAAATTAAAGTGATATAAATATATACAAATATATTGTTTTGACATATATCTAAATATTGACTTATAAAATTGTTAGTATTCTTAATTTTTAAAAATAAGCAATACTTTAAAACGAGTTTTTAAAATTGTGATCTAAAATGGGTAAAATAAATAAAATTATAATGAAAAAGAAAAGGAAAAATGTTTGGGTAAAATAAAAGTTGGGTCAATTATTTTTAGTGGATAAAATTATTTGACAGTTGTAAAAAACAATAGAAAACAATTATGGTGAGGAAATGAAAATATCTAAGTAATTAATGAGTATCTATGAACTTTGACCAAAGTAAGGGCATGATTAACCATGGAACCTCAATAAGGGGTTCTTATTTTTTTAATTTTTTTTAAATTTTTTTAGAAAAAATAGAAACCAACCAATTACGAACCGCCAAGTGTTAGTGGGGCCCGTGAATAGTACAAGAGCTGGTTCTTATTTTGGAGTTTTTGGAACCCATGTTTGTTGATTTTGTGGGTCCTACACCACTAAGAAACCTTTTAAGATACTGCACATTAATATAGATTTTGAGAAAAAGATTCATGGAGTCAAGTCAAATGTCAGGGGTCAGTATGCTAATTTTACACTATTTAACCAAAAAATCGTTTTCAAAATGCAAGTAAAATTTTATTTGATAGAAATCTATAGGGGTCAGGTGACCCCTCTCTCCTACAGCTGATTCCGCCCGACGAGTCAAAGAAAATTCCAGTCAAAACCCAAGACCAAGGGTGAAAAAGGACACTAGCTAGTACAAAAGAAAGAGATGAATGGACCAATAGTATGTAGTCATTAATTAGTAGGCGAGGATTGTCCTTATATGCTCAACAGTTCCATCTCTAATTATTTACATTGCAAAACCTAACCTAAAACAAAACTCTCTGAAAGCTTTCTTCTAAACATTCAATGATGAGGTCCTCATCGACTTCTTTTACATCAAAGAGGTGCAGAGCACCACAAGAGAAGGTGATTCTCAGGATCACACACCTAGAGGACGAATGGATATATATCTACAAAATTGGTACTCATGTACATCTGAAGAAACTAATGCTAGCTTACTGCCAAAGGAGAAACTTAGACTACAAGACTCTAAGGTTCATCTTTAACGGTAGCTTCCTTAGGCCAAGACAGACTCCTGCTCAGCTCCTGATGGAAAATGACGATACCATTGTCACCGTTATGAAACAAGCTAAGACCATGTTTATCAGCGTCTCTTAGAATGAGGTTTTTAACTAAATTTGACTTTTTTTTTTTTTTTTTAAAAAAAAAATTTTTGTTAAAAGACGGCTCTTAAGACTCTTATTTAAGAGACGTCTCTTAGGTTTTCTTAGTTAAAAGTTAAGAAACGTATTTTAGAAAAGTTAAGAACCTCTGCTAAGAGACCCTCAATGAACCTGCTCTAACAATGATGCCAGTCCTAACGACGTCGCTTGATCAAGAGTATTTTAATTTGTTGCTAGTTCAGTTTGTTATGTTGTTGCATTTGGTAGTTTGAACCTTGTCCAGTGATTTTAATTCGTAAGATTAATTATTTTTCTTTTTCAAAAAAAGAGAAAGAAAAAAGATTAACTATTTTGGATGGGCAAACAAGGCTTATTTATTTATTAGTTTTGACCAAGAGAGTTGTATTTAATATATTATTTGGAATGATCTAATCAGCCCTCAATCTGATTTAGAGTAAATTTAGATGTTTTTGGATGAATAAGAAAATTATGATTTTAGTAAGAAAACATTTTAGATTTCTTCCATTTATAATCATATGATTTGAATTGTTATTTTGTAGTTAAAATTTTACAGCAAAACACCTTAAATCATCACAAATTTTCCCAAAATCTATTAGTTAGAATATTTATAACAACAAAAATATTTAAATACAAGTTTAATAACTTACACACATCCAAAATTTGTGTTTGAAATAAATACTTTATTTTTTTTTGATAAAAAAACATTTTATAACTCTGGATTAAATACATCCCTTAAAAGTAAAATTTCCCCTTTTATTAAAATAAAAAATATTTTCCTTGATTTCATGATCTCTACACACTTCTTGTATGCACCACCACCACTATAAAAGCCCATATACGATAAATGCATGGCCACACGGCCACATCACAAGTTCAGTTCACTTTGGTAACCAGATTCGGTTAGAATAAAATAGAGCAAAATTTTAATAAATTAATATTTAATAAATTAATATTTAATAAATTAATAAATGATATATATTAATAACTTTTTGATTTTTAAATTGAATCGATTGAAAATAAGACAAATCGATAAAATAACAAATTAATATATTTTTTTAAATTTTTATGTTAATATATAGTCTCACTAAAATTATAATTTAATAATGTATATGTATATATATATTTTATATTAATACGTATTAATTATTAAATTGATTGTTTTATATTTATAATAAATTATTTTTGTATTTTAATATTTAATATATTTTAATGATATTTAATAAAATTCATCTAAAATTATATTTAAATTTTATGAAAAATATTTTAATACAATACATAATTTTAAAAATGATATAAATTTAATTTTTAAAAATTAATTAATATACATGCACTAAAATCAAATATTTTCTTATTTTATAGAAAATAGATATTTTACAATGAAAAGCTAAGAAAACTTTTTTTGCAAATTAATAATTTTATAAATTAATAAAATATCAACTCTCAACATCATTAATTTATAAAGCTTTTTGTTCTTCCCTCTCACTCATCAATTAGGGTAAAACATATCCATTCATATGATAAAGAAATAATAATAATTGAAAGAAAAAAAAATAGGAAAGACAAAGAGAGAAGAACATGGTCTCCAACACCGAAGGACGCGGCGAGAAAGATGCTGAGATGACGACAATAATTGTTTGGCTGAGCTGAAATTCGGAAACCCAATATCGTAAATTTACCAATCCTTTTAATCTGTTTTCTAATCTAAGTAGTGGTTGGTTTGATGGGTGGTGGTGGGAATCTCGTCGACGGTGTTCGTCGTTGGCTTTTTCAGCGTCCTTCTTCTTCTTCTTCCAATAATCAAAACGAACGCATTCTTCTCTCCTCTGATACTTCTTCTAATCGAGATCAATCAGGTGAAGCTGGAGACTTGAGTGAGCTTGTTGTTACTGAAGATCTCGACTTTACTGGGTTAAAACTTCTTAAGGTTCCTAAACGTAGTCACATACCCATGGATCCTCAAAAGAAGGTTCCTTTCTTCTTGCCCTTGTCATCCTTCTTTCGATTTATGTTTGGTGATGAAGTGATTGACTGTTTTGTCGGAACTTTAGACATGGTTTGATTGAACTTGATGCAGTTTTGTCTAAAGTTATTGTCTTTTGCCTGCCCGTGTTAGAGATTTGAGTGACTTCTTGTTGTTGTTGTCTTAATGTTCTGTGTTGTTGACTTTGCTCCACAAAAACTTACAATGTCAGTTTTGTCGGAAACTAGACTCAGTTTGGTCTTAAGTTATTATCTTTTGTCTGCCCTTGCTTGTTTTGTTATTTTAATGATCTGTGTTATTGCCTTTGCTCCACAAAAGCTTACAATGTCTTTGATTGTTCACTGAATTGTTCAGGGTGTGCAGGAAGCTGAGTTCTTTACGGAGTATGGAGAAGCAAACAGGTACGAGGTTCAAGAAGTCGTTGGTAAAGGAAGCTATGGTGTTGTGGCTTCTGCTCTAGACACACACACTGGAGAAAGAGTTGCCATCAAGAAGATCAACGATGTGTTTGAGCATGTCTCTGATGCAACTAGGATTCTCAGAGAGATCAAGCTGCTGCGGTTGCTTCGTCATCCAGATGTTGTGGAGATTAAACACATCATGCTTCCTCCTTCTCGCAGAGAGTTTCGGGATATTTATGTTGTGTTTGAGTTGATGGAATCTGATCTCCACCAAGTGATTAAGGCCAACGATGATTTAACTGCTGAGCATTATCAGTTTTTCTTGTACCAGCTTCTCCGTGGTCTTAAATATGTTCACGCAGGTTAGTTTTATCGTATATACATTGTTGTTCTCTTTCGACTCTTATGGTCTTCTTTAGATTTTACTGAAATACTTGAGTGTTTTCTGTTTTTCAGCTAATGTGTTTCATAGGGATTTGAAACCAAAGAACATTTTAGCTAATGCTGATTGCAAATTAAAGATCTGTGATTTTGGACTCGCTCGTGTTTCTTTCAACGACGCTCCAACTGCTATATTCTGGACTGTGAGTCATCTTTCAAGCAACTAAACTGGTCATTTCTTTTAACTCTTACATTGTGAACTCACTCCTTTTATGTATTTTTTAGGATTATGTAGCTACTCGGTGGTACCGTGCCCCTGAACTCTGTGGATCGTTTTTCTCCAAAGTAAGATTCTTTTTCACTGAACCCAACTGCTATTCTGTATCACAAGAAAGACGTATCGATATACTAGTCTTGTAGAATCTTTTTGTGTGGTTCTATGTACCATCTCATGCTAAGTGTACTTCTTTTCATATTCCAGTATACCCCTGCGATTGATATCTGGAGTGTTGGTTGCATTTTTGCGGAAATGCTTTTGGGTAAACCTTTGTTCCCGGGGAAGAACGTGGTGCACCAATTGGATCTTATGACTGATTTTCTTGGCACTCCACCGCCCGAGTCGATATCAAGGGTTAGTCACTCAACTAGTTGAAGAAACATCTTCAGTTTTTTCTCTAGCAGATTAATATGTTACATACCGTCATTTGAGAGTGAGTTATAAATTATAATGAATCTTGAAATTTGACAGATAAGAAATGAAAAGGCGAGGAGGTATCTTAGCAGCATGAGGAAAAAACAGCCAGTACCATTCTCTCATAAGTTCCCTAAAGCTGATCCTCTGGCTCTCCGTCTTCTTGAACGCCTGCTTGCCTTTGACCCTAAAGATCGTGCATCTGCTGAAGATGTAAGGGTGACGCAACTTTTGTTTTTGTTCCCCCATTTTCTTACACAGACTGAAACTCTTATGTTTCATTGTTCTGATTTGCTTATTTACAGGCACTAGCTGATCCATACTTCAGTGGTCTGTCAAACTCAGAGCGTGAACCATCAACACAGCCAATCTCAAAGCTTGAGTTTGATTTTGAGCGTAAGAAGTTAACAAAAGATGATGTTAGAGAATTAATTTACAGAGAGGTAGCACAAAAAGCCTTTCTTCTTCTACACATCTTATTATTCTATGGCTTCGTTTATCTGCTCTTCATTGGTTTTAACAATCACTTATCTTTGGAAAAAAATAGATATTGGAATATCATCCTCAGATGTTGGAGGAATACAGTCGCGGTGGTGATCAGCTTAGCTTCATGTACCCTAGGTTAGCTACTTAACAGCTCAAAAACCATAAAAGTCCTCAAACAAAAGAAAAGTTGTGTAATGGATAAATCTTTTGTTGTTTACGCAGTGGAGTTGATAGATTCAAGAGACAATTTGCTTATCTTGAAGAAAATCAAGGTAAACCAGGAGCAGCAGCAGGAGGAGGAAGAAATACTGCACTTCATAGACATCATGCTTCCTTGCCAAGGTAATGTCTTTCAC
Organism: Moricandia arvensis; assembly: GCA_905132765.1. Classification (NCBI taxonomy): domain Eukaryota; kingdom Viridiplantae; phylum Streptophyta; class Magnoliopsida; order Brassicales; family Brassicaceae; genus Moricandia; species Moricandia arvensis. The sequence continues at coordinate 19,973 of CAJHQP010002971.1, read as the reverse complement.
AGTATCTCTCTCGCTCTCTTTTCTCTTTCTTTGTCTGAAAGCATTCTCTGTGATTGTGTGTTGTAGAGAGAGAGTTCCTGCTCAGAGTGGTGAAACTGCCGGAGAAAGCAGTAATGTTGAGAGAAGAGCGGCAGCTGCTGTGGCTTCAACTTTGGAATCTGAGGAAGCAGAAAATGAAGGAGGTTACAGTGCTCGTAACCTCACGAAGAGCTCTAGCATCAGCGGTTCTAAATGTATCGGTGTGCAATCTAAAACCGACAAAGAGGTTAGTTAATAGTGAAGAGAGAAAGAAGAAAAACATAGTATCTTGAAAGGAACATGAAGATGGAGTTTACTTACTGTTATGTTCTCTCTGTTTGCAGGACACCATAGCTGAGGAAGAAGATGATGAAGCAGTTACAAAGCTTACTGATAGAGTTTCTTCTCTTCAATGATTCTTTTCTTTTCCCTTATACCACAGCTATCTTCGTGGTTGGGTTTGAATTGTTGTATTTAATAGTTTTGGGGTGAGAATGAGAACTTTAAATAAGAACATCGATCTCCATGTATTTTCCTTTTTATATAAACTAATCTTTGACATTCTTTTTACCGATTCAAAAAAAAACTATGGTATATAACAAGAGTGACAAAAGCTTCTAGTGCCTCGCATTATTTTTACTAGGTCTGGATGTTTTTTGCCTCCATCCAAAATATTTACCTAAATCCAAATAGGAAAATCTAAATTAGATTCAAATTGTTATACAAAAAATATCCGGATATGAGTTTAGTATTTTGGAGTTTGATTATAACCTGAACTAAACCAAAATATGAAATAGGATCTAAAGATATTTGAAGCTAGTTCAATATGATGATGTCTATGTTAACGAGATTTAGAAAGTATTTAAAATATTTTTGTAGTTTGTTTTATTTTTTATTTTGAATACTTTTTAGTTAACTAAAATAATTAAATATTTTTTAATTAAATTTATGAATAATTTATATATTTTATTTTTTAATCAAATTTTAATATTTTAAAATATTGTTTTGAACGATTTCAAACACTGGTTATAATCTGATGCGAACTCGAAAAAAACTGAACTAACTCCGATCCGATATTAGTAAAAACCGAATGAAACTTATGAACATAATATCAAAAAATTTGAAAATCAAAATCAGTTGAACCGAAATCGATGAGATCCCTTAACGTCCATGCCAAACTTTTCCCGAATGTTCTGAGAACGATCAGTTATCATTAGACAACTAACACCAATTCAAGAGGCTATACAAAAATGAAAAAGTTATTTTCTTTATTAGACCATATATAATGAGGGTGTTAAAAAAAGATTCAACATTTGAATCGTTATAATTAGGGTGTTGAAAAATAAAATTTGGTGATTTAGATTAATTGGTGTTGAAAAGATTTAACATGTTGAATAAGAAAAAAATGTGGACCAATAACACATGTCATTTCTAAGAATTTAAATATTTTTATATTTTTCTTAGTTATTAAAATCAATAATCACATAAATTTAAATAATTTATTTTTCTTTTTTTATAAAAAAAATTATCATTTTGAATTTTTTATAAATAGAAACTAAGTTTATTTAATTTGAATATAAAAATAGTAATTATTAATTAATAAATAAAGTATTAAATTTTATTAAATAAAACTATTGTAATGAGTAAAAGTTAAATGTATTGGATGATGACGTAGAAAAGAAATAAATGATGCGGAATATTAAAAAAACGAAGAAGAACATGTTAAATCTTGAAACTATTGACCAAGAAATCAAACAAAGAGAAGGATCAAGGAGTTGCATTTTGTCGTTAATACTTTACAGTCTTTACTACTCCAGTAAACAAAGAGAATGGATCTGACATGCACGTGAAGTTTTTTTATTCTGTAAGAAACTAGGAGTTACCACCAGTAGAAAATTAGTTTACCAGCGAGAGTACCACAAGGATCGTCCACACGTGTAAGCGATGATCCTCGTAACTGACGGCAAAATTGATGTCACGTGGCACGACGAACAAAAGGGATCGTGTGTAACAGCTGAGACTTATATACGGCACGTGTCATAACTGTGGATCAAAAGAAGTGTGAAATGGCCTATGCATGGCCTATAGGTTACACTAATCCGACCAAAGCTTCTTTTTAACCTTTTTCTCCTTTTGTTTCTTTCTTTCGCTTATAACCAAAGTCAGAACTGCATTATAAATTGTCAGATTATGAAAGATTACATATGTACTTAGCATCTCAACATTGATTTAGTGTATTGATAGAGATTGTTTTACGCTTATATGACATTAAATTTGATGGTTGGTAAGCTTGTTGATGAATCTGGACATGACCATGCAATGAATTAGAAGAGACGAGTGGATTGTCTCGTAATATATGTACCATTGTCAACTAATAACGCACTTGTTGATGAATTTGGACCTCACCATGCATTGAATTAGAAGAGACGAGTGGATTGTCTCGTAATATATGTACCATTGACAACTAATAACGCACTATGATCTTTCTGTTGAAATAATTTTATTATTAGTACTATTTTATAAGATTAGCAACAAATTAGCAAAGAAAATATACGGAAAGGCAATAAAAAGTAACATTTATTCTTTAAATCTATAACTATAATAAATTGTTTTTTTATTGATTTGGGATATTCGGTATATTATAATCTAACCGATTAATTTTCGAAAACTTGACTATTAGCGCTGAACCAAATCCATATTATTTTCAAAGAAAATTAGATATCTTATATTGTATGATCATATATTAGAGTAATCTGAAGATAACATATTCGAATTCGTGAACCCTTAAGATCATTACATAATATCATTACTCCTCAACCAATAACGCATGATTACTATAATGAGTTCTATATAGTTTATGTTGTGGTGGTGAATGTCTCAACAGATATTTATGAAAATAGTAAATAAATACAATATTTTTACACATAAAAGGCACACACGCAAACACGCAAAGACAAACAAAAAGAACAGTCGAATACTCGAAGTTTAATATAGTTTAACCGCGAAAAATATCAAATAAAATGATTGTTAAAATCCATTGTATTTGTCCATTTAAATATCTTTTGTTGTAAAAAAAAATATCTATATAAACCACTACATAGATGTCCATACGAATTAAGACATGCACTCAACGATTCTTCTTCTTTAAATAAGAGATGTCTAATTCTCTTTCTTTCTCTTCCCGTGGATCGATGGCAGCTTCGGTTGATCCTTTGGTGGTCGGAAGAGTGATCGGAGATGTGTTGGACATGTACATCCCCACCGCCAACATGTCTGTCTACTTTGGCCCCAAACACATCACTAACGGCTGCGAGATCAAACCCTCTGCCGCAGTCAACCCTCCAAAAGTCAACATCTCCGGGCACTCCAATGAGCTTTACACCCTCGTATATTCATTCATCTTCTCACTTCTATACCTTTGCATATATGTCCCTCATGATCATGATCATGATTATAACAGCCCACATGAACATGCATACATTCTTTAACATATACTAGAGGTTGACATGTGCTGGTGCATTTACATACATAACAAGTTTTCAGTGCATATATAAAGCTAGCAAATAAAAACTTCAATGAGTTTTCAGTTCGTAATTTTTTTGAGTTAGACACGGTTTAGCTGAATCTTGGATTACTATTATAACTAACATTAAGATCTTTTATGATGTGTTCGATCGAGTGGTGCATGAGTTAAAAAAAATAGTGGCCGTTTGTAAATGTAAATAATGGATGCATGCAGGTGATGACTGACCCGGACGCACCTAGCCCGAGCGAGCCGAACATGAGAGAATGGGTCCATTGGTGTGTACGACGTGACACACTCATTAACATCGATTTTTTTGTCTAGTAATTGTATATACGAAATAAACAAAACGTATAAACATAATCTAATTATTTTTTATGTTTCAGGATTGTCGTGGATATCCCGGGAGGCACTAATCCATCAAAAGGTATGAAAAAGATAGACTCAAAACTAAGTTATTTTCCATATTTTATGAATTCTTAATTTTAATTGTTTTGACATAATTTTAAGGAATCTGCGAATTTACTTAATATTCAATTCTACTTTGTGAATGGGTTTTGCGTCGTATTTTAATCCACTTGCTTAGAAATAAAGTGACGTTAGTGTGAAAGTCACTAAGAAACATTTAATAGTGGTTAATTATGTATTCCATGATGAAGTGTTTAGATCTAACTGAAAAAGGATACACTAATCTCTTTATTCATTTAAACATAATATCTTTGCGACATGGTGCTTTCGGTTTGATATGAAAATGGATTCCCGTATTGCAAGATATTTATTGGTTCAAAAACAACTATGCGAGTCGAGTCTCTCACATGCATAGGTTGCGTAGTATATAAGAGTGATTTTATTAGATATATATTTGGCACTAGCCGAGAGTGTGAATAATTACTTACAAGTTAGGCATATGAAACATAATTTTTAGTCACACAAGCGTGTTGAGTAGTAAGATACACACGTGTCAAGTGGTAAACATTGGAGCTCAAAACCTATCAAATTTGATTTAACTTATGCAGTAATATAGATATTTAATTTGAATTGCGAGTAATCTCTTTGGTGTCAGTTAACAGATTCTTGAAAGATTAGTCAGTTGGATTTTGGTTTTATTGATATCCCGATTTAAAAACATAATTTTCTTCTGTTTCAAAATTTCTCACTATCAAAACACGTGGCTTCTTCCAAAACAAACAGATCATGTATGTCCGTACGTGTACATTGATCTATATCAACTAAGCAAGGCACACATGCCATCATATAAAAACCTTAGACACGACAAAATACACTGGTGCATAGAGAACGTCCAAATATAAACATGTTCTAGACTTTGAATGTTTTCATATTTTTTTTTTCAGGAAAGGAGATACTGCCGTATATGGAACCGAAACCACCGGTGGGGATTCACCGTTACATATTCGTACTGTTCCGGCAGAGCTCACCGGTGGGTTCGATGGTGCAGCTGCCGACGTCTCGAGCCAATTTCAGCACACGGATGTTCGCTGGACATCTCGATCTTGGTTTACCTGTGGCAACAGTTTACTTCAATGCCCAAAAGGAGCCAGCTTCACGCAGACGTTGATTCCAAGAAAAGCAAGTTTAAAAACTAAAGAATAACAACGAGAGCTGGTTTTTACCTAAAAAACCGTACCGGAAAAGAAATGTGGGCTTTATATGTCAACCATATTCTCTGTTAGTCCGGTTCTCGCTACAAAAGTATATATATATGTGGATGTATATAGTTATACAAATATGTTTTCTTTTTGTTTGTGTTGCTTGAAGTTGTTTGCGTATAATATATGGTTTTCGTTTATGTGATATTTGAATGATTAAATTATAGATGGACTATCAAACAAAACAATCATATATTAAAATGTTACAAAGAGGCAAAGAGGAGACTACACATAAATAAAAATAAACAATAAAATAATAGAGAATAAAAACTATGAATTGATTGGACTACAATCCATAAAGGAAATATAGAGAATATTTTTAGTGTTGATTTTAGCCTTATTGTTCTCTGAACCTCTACACATTGAATTTCAGTTATACCTTCTTCTGTGGACTTGGATCTTTCCTATTCTATGTTCTTCTCAGAGTCTCGTTTGATATATAATCATCATCAGCTTGGACAAATTAATTGTAACCTCTTTCTGATCTTTTAAAAATTAAAATCAAGTTCGTTAAGAGCTTGGTGGCCCTTGGTAAGTTCTATTTGGTTGAAAGTAAAGAATTGAAACGATGCTCTATTTGCTAGATAATCAATGGAATCACATGAGCACAAAAGGAAAGTAACTTAGATCTCAGAAAATAAGTAAAGATCCGAACCTAAAATTGGCATAAAACAAAATATCCTTCAGAGTACTTTATGATGGAACACATGAGTTTACTGACAAAACAAAAGAGTAATAGATAAAACCAACCAAGGAGAGACAGAGCAAAGACATGGGATAACTAGTAACGGCCAATACCCCAAACTCTGATCACTCCATCGGTGTAACCACTGAACAAAGTGCTTCCATCCACACTCCAGTTCAGGCTTGTGCAGTAAATAACCTATCCAAAAACCAATTCCAATCAACGATTAGAACATCAGAAATGTAGCTTATACAAAACAACTTAATATGACGAAGTCTTGTTTAACTATCATATATTCATAAAAGACAAGTCAATTATGACAGAGCCAATGTATGAAGTTAAATTCACAAAAAAGAGATACTAAGTACCTACATGGAAAGGAAACACCAACAAATAGATTTACAAAATTCAAATGAGAACAGAAAACACACAATCATGTGTTTGCATTTCAATAGATCAATCCATTAAAAAAACCATTTAAATAAAGTCTACATTGCTATAACACATCTAGACTCGGGTTTACAAGTATAAACACTTTTCTACTTGACCATAGGTTTAACCTAAAACACATCCGAGAAAACAACAGAAACATCTATCCACAAAAAGCAGAAAACTTGTAATACAAGGCTAAAATATAATCAAACCAAGAGCTAGAATGTGTAAACATACCTTCCTTTTAGTAGCAGCAGTGCCACTTCCGTCAGACTTCTCAGCCTCAGCCTTGAGATCAACCTTCAAATCCTCAACAACACTCTTACTCTCAAGATCCCAAATCTTAATCCCCTGCTCAGTCGCAGCACACAACCAATACCTATTAGGGCTAAAGCAAAGAGCATGAATCACAGAGTTAGCTTCAAGAGAGTAAAGCTTCTTCCCCTCAGCCAAATCCCACAACAAAACAACACCATCTTTGCCTCCACTCGCGCAAAGCGAACCATCAGGCGAAACAGCCACAGTGTTGACATACCCAGTGTGACCAGCAAGAGTCGACCTGAGCTTACAGTTCGACAAGTTCCAAACTTTCACAGTCTTATCCCACGAAGCCGACACAATCGTCGGCTGGAGCGTGTTGGGACTGAACCTAACGCAACCAACCCAGTCATTGTGTCCCTCACCTCCTTCTGCAATAGTGTACTTACACTCACCGAGAGTGTTCCATAGCTTGATCGTGCGGTCACGAGACGCTGACACGATCTGACGGTTATCGAGCGAGAACGCGACGGAGAGAACGTCCTTAGTGTGTCCGACAAATCGGCGGGTTGAAACACCGGCGGCGAGATCCCAGAGACGGAGCTCGCCGTCCCAGCTTCCGGAAAGCGCGAATTGGCCGTCGGAGGAGAGGACGACGTCTTCCACGAAGTGGGAATGGCCGGTGAGACGTCTCTGAGCTACGCCGTAGGATTTGTCGTCTTTGGTGAGTTTCCAGACGATGATGGATTTGTCGCGGGAAGCTGAGACGATGGTGTCTGAGTTATCGATGGGGGTGGCGATTGCGGTGACCATGTCGGTGTGTGCACGCATGGTGCCCTTCAAAACGAGTCCTTCCGCCATTGTTGGTGAGCTTGTGATGCTATGGTTATCGCTTTCTCAGAGGTGGCGGAGATACGAACGAAATGGCGTGAAAATAACAGAAGAGGCGATTTATACGAGAGACGGATAATGGATTAGGGTTTCTTTATTTGGGCCTGTATGATAGATTTATAAGTGGGTCTAATATAAATGGGCTTCTATTTACTGAGGTCCATGTTTGGTGCCACTCTTATATATACTTGTGTGGAAGATGCAGTATGCACTTGAAGTAACAATTTCATTTTCTGATTTGCTTTGATTTAGAAATCTTTTTGCAGAAATTACAGAAGTTGAGTAATTGGCACAGATGTAATTAGAAACACAATAATCGCATTTTTATATTTTCTTAAAATATTACTTAGAATTTACATATTTAACTCTTTGTCAATTTCTAACATACTGTTTACAAAATGGTATATGTTGAGCCTTCAAACTAATGGGCCATAAAGAAACTTAAATATGGGCCATAAAGAAACTTAAATATGGGCCATCCTTAACGGGCTTATTTTTATCTAACTACGTGGCTTAAAACTAGAAGCTTCGGATGAGAAAGAAATTTCATTACATTACGTAAGTCATTTATTTTTGTCTGAAAAAAAAAAAAGGTAGGAAACAGCGACGGAATATATAAACTTCCACCTGGGCAGCAAAAATTACAGCCTCTTAATAAAAACCTAGAACAGCTTTCCTCTCGTACTATTCCACCATGGGTAGGGTTTCTAAGCTTCGTTTATCTCTGTGGCTTTCCCCTATTTCGATTCTCGTCTTAGACTCGATCTAACCTTCCTCTCTATTATGCTTGTATCTAACATCGGTTTTGGAGCCGATGGATTCGTTGCTCGGTTCGTAGAAATTTCGCCGTGAGAACTAGTAATCGGATTTAGGGTTTTGAATCACTGGATTGACTTTAATGTGCTGTTTAGAACTGAGATTTGTTGATTTATTATGTTATCTGGTGTTTTGCGGATCTATCTAGGTTTGTAGCATAGGGGTTAGGGTTATGTTATGGCTTACTGTATATGGCAACTTGTTTGACCTAATTGACTTTCCCTTTTCGCTTATACACGAATTTCTCATTCTCAGTAGTTTTGTTCCCTTATGCTGATCAAGTTTTGTTTTTGAACATATATTTTGGGCTGCTTCTGTACATAGATTGATCTGACATCGAGTCACGAGTTGTCTTCCTTTTATGTTTCCCCATATTAGTGTGATTTTTCCCGTTCTAGTTAATCATTACTATGTGCTTTGGTAAGATTTGGGACTTCTGAGTTATTCTGTCTTTTTCACATTTCCTACATCTTATATCTTTTGTCAACTGTGTAGATATTGAGGCTGACATACGCGCATTACAGCTTGATTCCGCAGGTAATTCCTGAAGATGATAAGCTTAACATTCTTTTTCCTTGTTCGCAATTCGACTTGTGCTAAACGTTGGTGTTGTAATATGCAGAAGAAAACAATGGAGTTGGAGTTGTCACTCCGGCAGATCAGAACACAGATGGGGTTGAGATATTAGATAAAATGGAAGAAGGTTCGTGTGGCTTGACACTTTTTGTTTATATTTCGCTGTCACACTGTTTGAATTGTCTATCTGTTGGTCTGTTTATTCCTAATGTTTCACTGCGTCTATTACATTTGTATGATATTAGCTTGTGGTTGAGGGAGGGTCCAATGTTTATGCTTTCATGAGATTGAATGCTAATTCTAATAGTAGATATTCATCCTTGCTTTACAGACCTGAAAGATGAGGTGCAAGAATCAGCGCCTGTCCCTGATGTGCAACAAGGTTGATAGATCTTTTATGTTTCCTTTCTTTTGTATTTTATTTTCCCGAAAATGTAGTTAAATTTATTTGACGTATACTTTGTTGGTGATATTTTTTTGCGTGTGGTGGTTTCAGCTTCCGAGGATCATGATCATGAAGTGCTCCTTCCAGTGCATAACCCAGCAAAAGGTTCTTATATCTCTATGCTACTCGTTTGTTTTCTCATCTTTCTGTGATCGTGTTGTCTGGTTGAAGACTTGTTGATCTCTCTCGTCTATTTAATCAATTTAGCTAAAGAGAAGGCAGCCCAAGAGAAGGCTGCCAAAGAGGAAGCCGAAGAAGTGGCAGAGGCAAACAAAAAGAGACACTTGAATGTGGTGTTCATTGGACATGTTGGTATGAACATCTACTTGATGTTTTTTTTTCATCAATTCAATTTTTTAATAGATAAATTCGTCTGTAGTTTCCGGGAAAGTCTGTTCTAGTTTAGATTGTAAGAAAGTTTCCTTGTGTAGACACATGGTTTCAGATCTAATTGATTTAATATTTACATGTCCACTTTTTCCATTATAGATGCTGGAAAGTCTACAATTGGAGGACAAATTCTCTTCCTTAGCGGTCAGGTAGACGACCGACAAATCCAAAAGTATGAGAAGGAAGCAAAAGACAAAAGTAGAGAAAGCTGGTGAGTATTTTTGATTAATTAAAACTGATAAGGAGTACTCATGTTCTAATTTCTGTTTCCTTAATCTTGTTATTGTCCTCTATGCTAGGTATATGGCATATATAATGGATACAAATGAAGAAGAGAGGGCCAAGGTACTTCTTGGGGTTGATTAATGTTTCTTTGTTTGCTATAAACTGTCTGTAGTATTCCCAGCAATGTTTATGGTGAATTTTGAACTTTGCTATGTGGTATGGCTTATTTGCTATATTGACAGGGTAAAACAGTTGAAGTTGGAAGGGCTCATTTTGAAACTGAGACCACTAGATTTACAATTCTGGATGCTCCGGTAAGGATTAACTTAAAGTAATAGTTTTTTGTTCATTTGTCTTTCATGTCAAGTATAGTGGTCTCATTCTTTTTTGCTTTTTTGAACTTGCAGGGTCATAAGAGTTATGTACCAAATATGATTAGTGGAGCATCTCAGGCGGACATTGGTGTGCTGGTTCGTCAGTACTTTGTCAATTTGTTCTGATTCCTTACTGTAGCATTTGCCTCTCATAGGAAACCTATTAATCCCTGCCTTCGTTTCTCGGTTGTAGGTGATATCGGCTCGTAAAGGTGAATTTGAAACAGGATATGAGAGGGGTGGGCAGACGCGTGAACATGTCCAACTCGCAAAAACATTGGGCGTGTCAAAGCTGGTGGTTGTTGTGAACAAGATGGATGACCCAACTGTTAACTGGTCGAAAGAGAGGTACTTACAAAGCCTTTCTAATCCCTGGCACTGTTGATTTTCATATCTCTTTTTTTTTTTGTGCACCGTTGATTCCCATCTCTTTCCGTTCATCCTCGTATTCATGTACTCTTATGCAGGTACGACGAAATAGAACAAAAAATGGTACCATTTCTTAAATCCTCTGGCTACAACACAAAGAAAGGTATGCAGTGAACTATAAACGTTACAGATGAGCTATGGTCTAATTGCATGTTTAACTGGTTTTTTACTCTTTTGTTTTGAAGATGTTATCTTCCTGCCTATATCTGGTCTAATGGGGATTTAATATAGACAAAAACATGGATCGAAAAGTTTGCCCTTGGTACAGTGGCCCTAGCTTTTTTGAAGTCCTCAATTCTATTGAAGTTCCGCCTCGGGATCCTAATGGTCCATTCAGGTGAACCCTCCATGCCGCTTTTTCTTATTCTTTTTAATTGGGGTGTGCACTTCTAAAAAATACTAGTTGATGCATTCCAGAAATCCTGTTCATTCGTGTTACTTTTTGACCATAGCGTCCATATGCATTGTTTTCTGCGCACCACATGCAACTACTCCCAACTTTGAAATATGTTCTACCTTGCTGAGTAGGAAATGTCTTCTATAGTTTCTTCTCATTCTTTTAGTTGAGATGAGAATCATTGTCTGTAAACTTATCTTTGTATGTTTTTGACTATTAACCCCGAATTGGTCTTATGAATTGTATAGGATGCCCATTATTGATAAATTCAAAGACATGGGAACTGTTGTTATGGGAAAAGTAGAATCTGGCAGCATCCGGGAAGGTGATTCCTTGATTGTTATGCCAAACAAGGTACTTTCCAATTGTCTTCTCTCGCATAATTATACATAACTGCCAGCTCATTGTCTTCCTGGTACCTATCATCTAACAATGTAGGAACACGTGAAAGTTGTTGCTATATATTGCGATGAAGATAAAGTTAAGCGTGCTGGACCGGGTGAGAATTTGAGAGTCCGTATAACTGGCATTGAAGACGAGGATATTCTTGCAGGCTTTGTTTTGTCCAGCACGGGTGAGTGATGATTTTAACGTGATTTTTGTTGATATCCCGAATCATAGTCTTCTCTTTTTGTAGCAGTATTAATTTGTAGTTTCCTTTTGTTTTCTGTTGCAGTAAAGCCTGTACCTGCCGTTACTGAGTTCGTTGCCCAACTACAAATCCTTGAGCTGCTTGACAATGTAAGCACATGTTTCTTCTGGAATGTCAACTTTTGAGTATATGCAGTTCTTAATAGTGTTGCTGTCTTACACTATATTCAGAATTTTAATCCCTTGAGTCATCATTATTTTCTGCTCTTGTAGGCAATTTTTACAGCTGGTTACAAGGCTATTCTCCACATTCATGCGGTTGTTGAGGAATGTGAGATAATTGAATTGATAAGCCAAATTGACATGAAGACGAGAAAGCCCATGAAAAAGAAAATTCTGTTTGTGAAGAATGGTGCTGCTGTTGTCTGCCGTATACAGGTCTGGTTCTTTCTATTTGCCTTTCTTTCCTTCAATATTTTATATATAGCCGTATGTTTCAGCCAGGTTGTGGTCTAAGTTTCTATGCCAATCTAAGAAAAAGCATGAAATATTACTTCTTTTCATTTGATGATGAGCTTGGTACAATGTTTTGGTGTTCAAACTTGTTTTGAATGTGTATGTGTAAGTTTTCTACTTACCTGCTGCTTTACAAGAGTAATAATATGTTCACAGTCGTTTTCCTAGATGGATTGTAATTGATACCGTTGTTGCAAAGCTCACCAGATACATTAGGAGCACTCACACGAGATTTAAGTTCAAAAGCTTTATCAAGTTTTTATCAAGTCTTTCTCATCCTGATGTGTGATATACATTGATGTGTCTTTGCAGGTTACCAATTCAATCTGTGTGGAAAAATTCTCAGATTTTCCGCAACTTGGAAGATTCACTCTACGAACTGAAGGTAAAGATTCCTTAGACTATATCAACTGCAATGCAGAATATGATCACTCATCTTAGCATCTTAATATACGTGCATGGTTTACAAATCTGGTTGGGGTTTACCACAGGGAAAACAATTGCTGTTGGAAAAGTGACTGCGCTCTCAGGTGCTTCCTCAAGCGCTTGATCCCAATTTTGTGAGGAGAAAAGGTGATCCCTAATCTAGTCTTACTATTTCAATTATTGGAACCAACAAATTGAAGAAACATCCAATCTGAGCCGGTTTCTGGTTCTTTCAACTGCAGGAGACGGCTTTCGAGTTGCACCAAGAGGGGGCTTCAGGAAAATGCTTCTGATGAAGGAATCTGAGTTCCCTAAACTCAAATCTTAGTTCCATCTGTATGGTGAGGTTTGAGATTTACTGCTACAGAGAGGTGTAACCTGAGACCGTTTCTGAAAATTTAAAAGCTAGAAAGAGTATTATGATGAACATGAGTGAGAGATTTTACTTCTTTTAAAGCTAAACTTTACATTTAATACTATTGTTTTTACCCTTTTGGATGCCGAGTCTGTCTTCCGGCTCATTGGAGTTTGCTGTTTAAATAGTCGACGAAACACATTTTGTTCCGTCATGCTTGTCATAAAAGTATCTTGTCTCTTCCTGGCTTTGCCCCATGCGACCTGATTTGATCTAGCTTTGGGGTTTGCATTGGTCAATGATAAGTGCGTGCTTCTAAGTTCATTGATATGTAGATCGAATAAGTTATAGTGAAGAAGTGTGCTGCGTTATTTATGTTTCAGTATCATCTTTCAAAACTGGAATGCGAATTGAACAATGAGAAATTACATTATCCCAAGAGAGATCTGTTTCAAGTCATCCATTGATATGAAAAATAAAGAATGTTACAACAAAAGGTTTGGAACACTTCAAAACAAAGCCAAAACCAAAAAAAAGACTGATGTAGAGGCTTTTCTTTTCGTCATCCGCGTTTGAAGACAATCACGATTGCTGTGCAATTGTCTTTGCAACGACGTTCCTTCACAGCTTCCTTTACAAGACGACGACTGATTGTGCTTACAGGCAACCCTTCCTGCAAAATAGCAGCTCTTAGTAATTTCTCATTGCCCTTTTATGTGTGTGCACATAGTTCTACATGAACACATGGCTATCCAAAAAACTTTTGTTTGGGGTTTCCTTTCCATGTAACTAAAGATTGTGTAATGAAGAAAAGCGATTAGACTAGCGTGTGCGGTTAACTACCTTCAGGAGTTTCTGAACAAACCCAACAGCATCACTTGGTCCAAACACCTGAATACGGATGCAATAAGTAAACTACATGAGCGAACTTTGAATATAAAGGAGGAATGGGATGTTCTTATAGAACCATGAGCTTACTTCCCACAATCCATCGCAACCAAGAATCATGAAGTTTTCTCTCTCAGTTAATTCAAACGCATGAATGTCTGGAGTTGCAATGACACCAAACTGTAATCCATAACTTTTGTTAGATGCAAATAAGTGAAGGCTAATGTCTGAACTAGCAATGATATGAAGCTAGCTAAGGTTCAAGAACATGCTGAAAAGATTTTGCACACAAGAGCTACAATGTCAGAAGGATTATGGGCTCAAGACAAAGCAAATGATCACTACCTTCTTGAATTGACGATCACCAAAGGCCCTAGAAACCTCAAGACGCCCTTGTAACCGTCCATTTGAGCTCACAACACCACCTGACTGCGAAACTCAGACCAAGTTAAAAAACAGAGCATAGTGTACTCGATTTACTAGGGATATCACTGCCTTGCTAATCATGGAGAGAAACCTTTTGAATGCGAGAACGCTCCTGTGGATAAATGGCTTTATGCTCTCTCGTCAAAACAATTGCTTTGAGTGGGTTACATGCTTCTGTATGATTCCCCGATTCCTCGGTAGTAGAGGATCGTGCCAAAACAGCCTTAGCATCACCAATATTGGCAATAAAAACCTAAAATGCATGAGAGTTTACGGGTGTTAATTTTGTGAAGTCCATATAGAAAAAGAGTCAATATGTTGCATTCCTCTAAGGAGGAACGACCATATCACTGTCATCAGTTATACCTTTCGATCAACTATCCAGACACAAACTGCTGTGGCGCCATCTTGCCATCCTCCTGCGCCATATACAAAGGTCAGTCAGGGAGAAGACGTAATTTGAACAATCTCAGAGATTCTATAATAGCAAAGGAATCAACATCCGAGATATAAGCTCAGATACTCTCGTGCAGAGAAAGCTACCTGAAACACTTTCTTGTAGGAGCAACTCATCGGTTTTCCGGAAACCTGGTAACAAAGTTGTGTTAATAGCCACAATGAAATGATTAGATAGCTGCAGAAAGACGTAAGGAATGAAGTTATATACCATCAAGTATGGCTTTCTTAGCAACTTTGACATCCAGCTGAAGCAGCAAGCGAACATTTGGATCAAGAAAAGGACGAGAAAGAAGGTGAAGTTAGACATACTGAGTGACACCAAAGCAATCTTGCTATGAGAGTAAGACATTAATAATAATCTGAACCCAAGTAAAAACAGACCAACTCACGTGGTAAGCCAGCTGAAAGAACGTTCAGGTGAAGATGTTTCTTAGCAAACTCTGCAGCTAAACGACCACCATGCCCATCATATATCGCAAAATGACCACACCTACATAACACTAACATCAATACAGAAAGAACCAAGCCTTTAACTTTGCAGCAGCACAATAAGACTAGGATGTGTTCTTAATTACCAAACTAGATTCACACAAAAGTTACTTCTTTTTCACCTTAGTTTCCCTGGGAAATCCAAAGAAGCATCGGACAAAACCACCGAAACATCTTCCATTGTATGTCTTGCTCCTCTGTCTTCAGCAACATCAGCTTCAAAGACAAATCCTTTCTTCTCTTCACTTATACAGCTAGATCTACCTTCGTCCACCGCTCTATCAGCAACGGTTGCTAGTGCTTCTCCACCTCCGAGAATCTCCTGCTTCTCGTCTCCTGCGCCACTGGAGATGTTCGGATCTTTAGTATCACATCCGGTCTCCTCTGACTTCTTCGCCTTCTTCACCGGCGGAGAGATCAAATCCTCGCTGGAAAACGAATCAGCCGCGTGTTTCTGGTTCGGTTTCTCCATCGCAGCTAAACCAGCTTCCTTTTTTTTTTGTTTCCCGACAAACTAATCTTAGCCGCCGCGCGAAGGGTCGTTAAGACACAAGTTACTATTAACCTCAACGTTGCTAGAATTTATATTTTTAGCACCCACAATTTCTATTTATTTCATTTTAGCCCCTATAATCATCTTTTCGCCGGAGAATCATCTACCTGTGCCGGGTGCTTAAAAGGACGAGAGTTTATTCGTGTCTGACTTTTTTTTAATCTTAAAAGTTTCTTCCAATGCGATAGCCCGAGGTGATGCATAGAGCTTCAGATATGACAATGCTTGCTTGCTCTTTAGGCAAAACCAAAGGCAAGTAATCACGGTGTTTGCCTACATCGCCCAAGAATCTTAGATGTTCAAGGGTTCTTCTTACTTGCTTTGATGTTATCATATTTTTTGAATTAAGATTTATGTAATGTGTTCTTGTCTCTGTCGTGAAAAAGGTCTTCCAACTTCTCAGACAAGAAAATGCAAACCAGAATTTAGAAACAAAATAGATGTGTTTATCAAATGATGTATTATAACAACAATCTTTAGTAAAACGAAAATCAAACAGAACATTACAAACACAAGAAATTATTTGGAAGTAGTCACATATTATAAGACACTTTGAGAGAGAAACAAAGTTGAGAGAGTTCGGGTTTAACGAACAGTGATGATCCCACCAGGATGGTTTTGACCGAACTTCTCCATGAACCATATGTGTTTGTGTGAAGTGAAGAAGATATATCCGATCACCAATCCACTAAACACACCAGGTCCAAAAGCTATCGCAGCAGCTATCCAGTTCAACACTTCTTCTGACTCTTCTGATAAAAATTCTTCGGATTGTTGTGAATCTCCCGATTTAGGATCCGGAACATGGATCGGTCCACAGATTTCCTCGAGACCATAGAGTCCAGGGTTGTCCTCGAACGAAGAACAATGCTGCCTTTGAAACTGAGTGCTTCGTGGAACTGGACCTTGGAGAAGGTTGTGGGAGAAGTCCAAGTATGACACGAAGGAGAGGCTGGCAAGATCATGAGGAATGGTACCTGAAAGCTTATTGTGAGAGAGGTCTAGTGCTTCAAGATTTGTAAGATTTGCCAAGGATGAAGGGATACTGCCTGTAAATGCATTTCTTGAAAAGTTGACATGACGCAGTTCTTTCAACAAGCCAATTGATTTAGGGATCTGTCCTGTGAATTTGTTTCCAGAAAAATCGATAGCTTTAAACATATACAAGATCTGTGGAAACTTTGTGTCTACACCTTTATACATCATATCCATCGAATCCTCATAGCTTAATCCCCCCATGCGTGACATAAATGTGTCTATGCCGTCACCATACATTACACTTTCTTTTTCCCCTATCGATGACATTTGAGGCCAGTTCACAAAATAGTCTTGTGGCAGTGTTCCAGCGAAGTCATTGTTCGATATGTCAATGATTCTCAGACTAGGAAACCCAACACGTGAAGAAGAGAGTGGACCATAAAATGCATTTGATCCGAGAAACAGAACACTTAACTCTCCCAAAGATCCCAACCAGTATGGGAACATGTCCTTAAACTTGTTTCCTTTCAGATTCAGATATTCCATAGACGTGCAGTTGATCAAAGATCTCGGAAGCTTCCCGGATAACTGGTTACGGCTAACGTCTAGTGATCGTAACTCGGTGGCATTGGTAAAGATGTCTGGAAGGGATCCACTCAAGCTGTTGTTCCTTAGAAGTATATCGCCAAGAGAAGCAGTACAATTGATCAAACATGAAGGAATGGAACCAGAGAGGAGGTTGTTCGATAGATCTAAGAAGTGTAATGATCTAGACTTACAGATCCATAGGGGTAATGATCCTTGGAGTGAATTTGAACCAATATCAAC
This sequence comes from Moricandia arvensis, assembly GCA_905132765.1. Taxonomy (NCBI): domain Eukaryota; kingdom Viridiplantae; phylum Streptophyta; class Magnoliopsida; order Brassicales; family Brassicaceae; genus Moricandia; species Moricandia arvensis. Next base: position 2,338 of record CAJHQP010002971.1, on the reverse strand, counting down.
TTTGTATAGACCAGTTGAACTAAGGTGAGAGTGACTTCCAGCTTGATGTGTTTCCTCGAAGCTACTGAAAGAGTTATGAGAAAGCATCAAGTGGTCTAGCCTCGACAAGAAACTTGGTACATGACCTTCCAACTTATTGTAAGAGAGATCTAGAATCGTGAGGGAGACTAATTGGGACATAGATCTAGGGAATGGCCCAATGAAACTGTTATTGCTAAGATCTATAAACTCGAGTTTGCGAAATCTAGATATATCTTCAGGGATTGGTCCATAGAAGTTGTTAGAAGCAAGGTCTAGATATTGTAACTCAGAAGCTGAAAATGTATTATTCCCAAAATATAAGGGTCCCTCGAACTGGTTTTTACTCAAAGAAACCACTCTTAAGGAAGGAATTGTAAACAGAGATGTAGGGAATGTCCCGGTTAAAGAGTTTGTATTCACTCTAAATACCTCCAAGTTATGGAGTCCACTCATGTTAGATGGAAGTTTGGATTTGATGTGATTAGCGGAAATGTCTAAATAGGATAAGCTGGTTAAATTTGAAAGTATAAGAGGTAAATCTCCACCGGTGAATTTATTACCAGTGAAAAGTAAATAAGACAGCTTGTTGAGATTGGCAAATGAACTAGGAATGGTACCATTCAGTTTATTTGAGTAACAGCTCATAATTGTTAGCTGATTTAGATTGCCAATTAAAGGCGGAACTTCACCTATCAAGCCATTGTCACTAAGATCAAGAACTGTGAGATGGGACAGGTTTCCTAGTGAAGATGGAATTTTACCTACTAAATAATTATGAGAGAGGTCGAGAGAACTGAGGTAAGAAAGGTTTCCTATAGAGGATGGAATTTCACCAGTCAAGTCGTTATTATCAGAAATGTTGAGATGTTTGAGATGAGAAAGGTTTCCTAGTGAAGAAGGAATCTCTCCACTGAGATCGCAACTGTAAAGGGTTAGGTGGTGGAGATGATGGAGTTTTAAGAGACTAGTGTTTGGTTTCAATGAGCCATTGAGATAAGTGTTCTCAAGGAAGAGTGAAATCACCTCACTGGAATCAGCGTTGCATGTGACACCTTTCCAGGTACAGTGATCACTATTGCTTGTGTTCCATGAGCTTAAAGGAGGTTCAGAAGGAGCATGTGGGTCTGATGCATCGAACCGGAACTCATTTTTGAACTCCAAAAGAGCATCCCTTTGGTGCGTAGGAGAAGCAAGAGTGTTGAATAGAAGGGAAAGAAAAAAGATGAAGAAAAAATATTGGTTCGGAATCATCATCCTTTGTTTTTTTCTTTCTCTTAAGTTTGTGTGGTATGTGTAATGCTTATGGGGATCGTTTAAAGAGCTTTGGTTTCGCAAGTCTTGCGTCAACTCTTTTTGGATTTTCAGTTGATTTGTCAAGTCTTATGTGCAATGAATTGTCCCCACATTCTCCCACTTGGCTCAAAAGTCTAAATTATTGACTCATTCCTTCCTCTCTACGTGCTACACGCCATTATTTTAAGCCACACAAATTGTGTTTTCTTTTGCAGATTATAATGTGATATTGACCAACAATTCCTTCCAAAATTTTAATAGTATGAAATGAAGAAAAAAAAGAGCTGCTGAATCCGTTGATCGCATGTTTTTTTACTCATGTGAATATATAAGCTCAACAAAGAAAAACAAAATCTAGTAAACACGTAACTGCGACTTGCAAAGTCACAAAACATCAACTATGAACCAAGTAAAGATTATTCGGATTTATACAACAATGACAGATGGCTTAAAATGAAAGATCCTGACACACACACACACACAACTCACAGAGAGGACAAACATTTACTTGATTCAAATGGTTTTGTCTACAAATACACCACTTACAGGATCTATGCGTGTCCTGTCTGTAAGATGACAGCATAATTAATCATGTATAGTGGTTTGTATTGTATTCATAAAATGAAAGATCTTAAGGCTTGACGTATGTTGTCTTCTTAAGGACATGACAATAGCATTCTTCCTAGATAGGTAGTGTTTGACGCATTGGACATATAGCTGTGTCCACAGTCCACTTCACAATCTTACCCTCTTCCTCATACTCATCCTGTCATCATCAAACGATGAACATTAGTATCAATCTGAAACTTACAGATCCTACAAGTGAAGCTCACGCTTAAGGTGCAACTTTGTTTATTTTCAATTGGTATAGAAATTTCTGTTTATAGAATCACTGGTTATTTGACTTGGATATATACATTGTATTCTTAATTGAGAGACATACTTATGACATGCTTTCAGTGGCATGCACCCTCATCCACATGATTTTCAAGACGCATCCCTGACACTTCATTCCTCTTACTTC